>CALNHX010001532.1:0-220059 GCA_940337035.1 Agriotes lineatus
TGGGAAGTCGATAAACATCCCCCAAGCCTAGCTATCGTGTCGTGGCTAAGGGTCTGCACTTGGGATAACGATGCCGGCAAAGACGAACCTCTGGTCACGTCATTGCCGTTATACCATACATGGATATCTCTGCTGTAGGCATGTATTACGGGAGATATCTGTGCTGGGGGTCTTGGATTCACCGCCCGGACCAAGAGGAGAAAACCTCAATAAAAATCCTAAATCTCACGGCGGGGGACCAGGCTCAAGAGATGCATGGCTGTCTAGAAGATCAGCCTTTCTGGTTCCAAAATCCCCTTTTCGAATGTGTTATGCGACCCGTGCAAATCAGAGCATCAACAGGTGTAAGCGCAGGGGCTTATAATATGCGTCATGAACGGAGCCTTCTGGATACCAGGCGCCCTCCAGAAATATTTAGCCAAACCTCTTACAGTTGAATTAAATACTCACTTATATGGATTTAACAACTGCTTTTTCACAGGGTGAAGACGACACACTGATGGAGTCATCACCGCTTCCGACCACTGATGCTCAGACTTCGGTGACCGAGATAAAAATGGAACAGTGTGCCTCTACTGCAGAGTTGACAGTCCAGACTTCCAGTCAAGGACAGTCTTTCGAGCAGGAAAAGGCCGCAACCGGAGCGGACATAACCGATAAACTAGGCAAAGTGTCCCTCAAAAAGGTCCAACTTACAGCCAAGGAACGCAGAGAACGCGCCAAGCGAGCCTGCGAAGCCAAGGGCATTAAGTACGACCCAAACTTTAAAAGAAAGCAGAAGATGGAGAAGAAGAGGGCAGCAGACCCAGCTTCGACCTCACCAAAGGCAGGCACCAGCAAGCTTGATTTTGCTGAGGCAGCCACTACGGTGAAGATGGCCATCTGCCCTGCTGCATATCCAGACGTCAAACTAACAAAGGAGCAAGGTGACCTAGTCAGAGGCAGTCTGATAAATCTCATCTTCCAGATGGAAGAAGAAGTGAACACACCTCTCTTTACCAGCCACTATCTCGAAGCTGGTACATACGTGGTTGCGTGCAAGGACGAACTCACAAAACACTGGTTAAGTGAGCAAGTACCTAAGCTGCACCCGTGAACCAATGCCAAGCTGGAGGTAAAAGAGCGGGCAAAAGTTATTAACTCCGTCCGGGTAGTGTTCAACGTCCCCAAGTGGTACGACAAACAGAAACCCGAGGTTATTCTCCGTTTGATCGGAAAACAACAAACGGAAGGCAGATCTCCAAACCGATACCTGGAGAATACTCAACGTCACTCCACTAGAAGATGGCGGTAGAACGTTCGCAGCAATGATAGATGACAGGGCAAAACAAGCACTAACATCCATCAACTGTGTAGCGCACCTAGGCCTCAACAAGGTCACTTTCCTTATCCGCTCCAAGGATAGGAAAGAAGAACCTGAAAGTAGTGCAAATTAACCTCCACCACTGCAAAGCGGCCACTGCAAATCTAAGCAGAAAGCTGCTAGCAGATGACATCGATTTAGCACTGATCCAAGAACCATGGATAGTTAAGAGACAAGTCCGTGGATTAGGGGGTGCTAAAGGTAAGCTTATTTATAATCATGCAAGTCCTAGAACATGCATACTTATAAGAAATAATCTAGACTGTTTACCACTAATGGAATTCTGTTCTAGAGACATAACCACAATTAAAATAAAATGGAATAACGATGAAGGTTGTGACCAAGCCATTATAAGCTCCGTCTACCTTCCATCCGATTCCAGGGACCCACCGCCTAGCGAGGAACTAGAGAACCTAGTATCATCTGCCTCCCAAGACGATCTAGACCTCATCCTAGGCTGCGACGCAAACTCTCACCACACCATTTGGGGCAGCACCAACTGCAACGTAAGAGGTGAGTCACTTTTAGAATTTATCTTAACTAACAATCTAGTAGTAGTCAATAAAGGTAACACTCCAACCTTTTATAACTCTAATAGACATGAAGTTATATATATTACCATAACCACTATGAGAATTAGTCAATCAGTGAATAAATGGCAAGTTTCAGACGAACCATCACTCTCTGACCACAATTATATAACCTTTGAACTGTCTCAACGGGAAGTAAGCCAAAGAGTTTACTACAACCCAAGAAAGGCGGACTGGGACCTATATAAACAAAAACTACAAGAGAAGATAGAACACCTAAGGTTCAAATCTCCTAATAAAGTAGTTTTAGACTCAAATGCTGACCGGTTAAAAGAGGCCATAATTAACTTCTTTCAGAGTAGCTGTCCTCTAATAGACCGAGTCAGCAAAGAGCAAAAAAACACACAAATTGGTGGAATAAAGACCTAGAAAAGACCAGACAAGAAGTCAGACGTCGGTTTAACAGGTCTAAAGCCACAAATAACTGGGAGAACTATCACAAGGCTCTCACAGACTATGGCAAAATGATCAAGGCAGCTAAGATAGCAGCCTGGAAAAAGTTTTGCCAGGACGTGGAGACCACGCGATCCACAGCTAGACTCCACAAAATCATCTCAAAGCAAGCCATGAACCCAGTAGGCACTCTTAAAAAAGAAAGCGGAGAATACACTACAACGGAAGAGGAGACTTTATCTCTTTTGATAAAAACTCACCTACCCGGAGCAGTGGAACAACCTATTCTGGCTGAACCCAATCATACCCCTAGGAGGGAAGACTGGGAAACAGCTAAGAGAATAGCAGCAAAGAAAGGATTAGATGGGCAACTAGCCTCTTCAGCCCTTTGAAATCTGCTGGAAACGACGGCATACAACCTGTAATGCTGCAGAAAGGGATAGATATACTGCTGAACCCACTCAAAGACATGTTCCAAGCAAGTGTTGCCTTAGGCTACATTTCCCAAGCCTGGAGAGTGACTAAAGTAGTGTTTATCCCTAAGCCTGATAAGAGCAGCTATGCAGAAGCTAAATCTTACAGACCTATCAGCCTAACGTCATTCCTCCTTAAAACGTTGGAAAGATTAGTAGACAGGTACTGCCCTACCGCCCTACACCAACTACCTAGTGGGGAAAATTGAGAGAACCTTGGAGTACAAGGAGTACGCAGTCGGAGCATTTCTAGACATAGAAGGTGCCTTCGACAACACCTCCTACCACTCTATTGAAAGAGCAATGACAAATCATCAGATCGATAACACCACGACAAGATGGACCATGGCAATGCTCAACACTAGAGTTGTAAAAGTCAAGTTATTTGACAAGGAAAAGACAGTGCAGGCGACAAGGGGATGTCCACAGGGAGGAGTTCTTTCTCCACTCCTGTGGTGCCTCACAGTTGATGAACTGCTGATCCAACTCAATAACAAAGGCTACTACACTCAATGATACGCTGATGACATTGTCATACTGATTCAAGGTAAATACCAAAGAACCGTAGACAATGTAATGAAATCAGCACTAAAGATAACCGAAGAGTGGTGTCTAGAGAATAATCTTAGAATTAATCCCAGCAAAGCCACTCTCGTTGCTTTCACTCGTAGAAAGAACATCACGTACAGAATCAACATAAAACTGTTTGAGACAAATGTCAACTGGGAGAACGAGGTTAAGTACTTAGGTTTAACCATCGATTCCAAACTAACTTGGAACTCCCACTTAGACAAAACAATCACCAGGTGCATACAAACATTAGTAATTGGGAAAAGAGCCATAGGTAGTACGTGGGGGTTCAAACCGGAACTGACCCTCTGGCTGTACAAAACCATGGTTCAACCAATAATTTCATATGGAATAATCGCCTGGTGGCCCAAAATAAAACAAGCAACTGCGATCCACAAAATCAGCAGAATACAATATCTAGCTAATCGGTGCATCACTGGAGCCTTTAAAGGCACCTCAGGACAAGCACTGAATGCTATTTTAAATCTGCCACCTCTGCACATCTTCTTGGAAGGTGAAACCAGAATGGCAGCCTACAGATTACAAAGTACTGGTCACTGGATGACCACAGCTAATAATCTAGGACATGGCAAGATCATGTCACACATCAACAACCCAATATTAGAAATGGGTTCTGATCTTATAATCAAAGCCTATGACTTTGAAAAGAATTTTACTGTACACACAAGTTGGAATCCGGACCAACTACCAACTCCAACAAATAAGAACATCATTTTTTACACTGATGGATCTAAGTTTGAAGAGGGTACAGGCTCCGGTGTGTACAGTACCAATCCTAGAACCAACGAAAAAGTCAGTCTAGGAAAGTTTTGTAACATCTTTCAGGCTGAAGTACAAGCTATTAGCGTATGCGCAAACATCAGCATAGAAAAGAAGCTGCTCAATCGAGGCATACACATTCTCTCAGACAGTCAGGCAGCACTGAAAGCGCTAAACGCTTTCAGTACTTCATCGAGACTGGTCAAGGAATGCAAATCTAAACTTCAAACCTTAAGCCAGGGAAATACAGTAAAATTATGCTGGATTCCAGGTCACCAAGGTATTGAAGGAAACGAAAAGGCTGACAAGCTCGCAAAAGAAGCAGCCCGTAATGCAATGACCGGTCCAGAACCTGGTCTAAGCATTCAGAAAAACCAAGCCCGCTCAGCCATTAATGAGTGGGTCAATACCGCACACCAAGTACCTAAGGTGGAGAAACTACAATCAAGCAACACACTGCAAAAGATTGCTAAAAACTCCGAATCCACAAACCACCAAAACTCTGTTGAGACTGAACAGAACTCGAATCAAGCAAGTAGTCAGTCTACTAACAGGCACTGGAGCATTCAGAGAATTTATGCACAGAATCAATATCTATAGAGATGAACCTGTTTGCAGACTATGCCAAGAGGATGATGAAACAGCCTATCATATCCTCTTTGAATGTCCAGCATTAGAGCGTAAAAGACACCAACTCGATTGGAGCCTTAACTCTATTGACAACCGCAAGCTAGTAGGGGACATTGCAAGTCTAGTAAAAGATACGGATTTCGGCCTGCTAACTTGAAAACCCCCGACAGTACAAAAAGCCCAAAGGGCTGACGTGCGCATGCCAGCAAAAGGCAGTCGTGAAATCTAATCTAATCTAATCTAATCGCCAAGTATCGTTCAAGTGTAAAATTATGGCCCCATGCAAAATTTTAGAAATATCTTATGTCTAATAGATGACCGCGTTAGTATATTTAATTTTTAAACAACGGTTTACAGCTGTCTAATTTACTCGTCCCCGCCAACACTTTTAATACTCTTTTTTGCAATATTTTTTTCGTGTGTGTACTTCTGTAGAGGTAGCCCATTTTACCAGACACTATGTATAATGCGTGGTATGCAATAATAGTAGCATCTAACCTTACTCGTTTTTTATATATCTTATTATATAGATTGTTCTTTATAACTTAGTTAAAAAATCTGTAAAAGGCTTTACCTAGAACTTTCCTCGTCAACATTGTGACACTAAATCATTTTAAAAATCAAATTAAGTTAGGAGTAAAAATATCTTGACGTTTCTAATAAATTAAATACATTTTCAAATTTAAAAAAAAATTATCCCGCTGGGGTTTGAACCCGCCGCATCTGCAGTTCTGCAGATCGTTCGATCCTAACCGCACCTTCACAGCGGATCTAACTGCAGCAAAATTCCAACTCCGCTACCGCTTCTCTTCCAGATAAGTCCAGCGCGCCCCTCTGTTGAACGTCACGGTGTTATGGTTGAAACCTTTTTACTCTTTTGTGACATTATCCTTTATCGGTTGAGTCTTATTTTCGGCAAATGTAAAGCCTGACCTATGTGAAAGTTATTACTTCCTTTCATTTCGAAATTAACACAAAAATAAACAAAATTTTATTATTTTAAGGTACTCGCTCTGTATATATTTGTACGAAATTGTACTGGTTTCATGCGAAGTAGATATATAATATGTATGCAAAATATCGTCTTCCTCCGACAAATAATTTTTGAGCTATACTGCGAACAGACAGACAGACGGACAGACATACAGACAGAAAGGCAGACAGACAGACAGACGACTGACGGAATTGAGAAAACCCCTTTTTCGTCATCTAGGGTACTTGAAACGTGGATATCTGAAAAAATCTCGGAAGGTGATATTTTCGTGATTACAATACTTCCTACGTCTTTCAGACGAGGGAAATAAAAACTGTTAACATGTGAAGTTAGTCTGCTATGCAAGGTTAAGGCCTAAAAGTTTCACGATTTCAGGAATATTTTGTTTATTAAAAAATGGCAAAGTAGTAGTTTTATTTTCGATTAAGCAGCTTATTTGCTTTGGACCAATCGGAGGCTTGGTTGTTAATGTTTGTTTCATTGTCATTGACAACAGTTTCATCTATATAGTTTGCAAAAATCGTTTCGTCTGCATATAAACTTGTGAAAATTGGCATGGTGTTAGGCAAGTCGTTGACGTAGACGTGTTCCAGATCTATAAATTTCGTTGTACATCTTGTTTATTTTCTGCCATTATTACACCATCATCGCCGAAAGCTCCCTCTGATATTGCAACTCTTTTTAGGTTTTTATTGCCGACCATATTTTTTTACATTTCTTTGAGGACCTATTGATTATGTCATCCATAAATGTAATAAATACTGTCCGGGTTACCCCCTTGTCTCAGTCCATTTCTTGTTTGGAATGACTTTGATTTCAAGTTCTTGCTTATTACATAATTGACGTTCTTCCTGTATATAATTTTAGTTGTTCAAGCCAATTTCTCATATACCCCTTCTCTTTGTAGGCTTTCCCATACTTTCTTCCTAGGTACTGTGCCTTTTCCAGGTCAATAAACGCAAAGGTAGCTGTTCTATTTGCTGCTAAGTTCTTAGTAAGTAGTTGTTTGACAGCAAAGACATGATCATAAGCACTTTTTCCTTTTCTGAAACTACTCTGCGCTTCATTTTGGGTATCCTCCACTTCCATTCTAAGCCTATTGTCCAGTATTTTCTCATATAATTTACTAACACACTAACGCACTACCACACGGCGATTGATTTCTATATACGTATAAGATGTATATATCTTCATTGTTTCTTCCTTTCTGTAATGTTTTCAGGATCTTATAAAATAATTTCTGGTTACTCTTACTATTGTTTTCCATTTTTTTGTCCAACATCTGCCCAGCTCTTCTTTGCTTCAGCCACTATTTCTTTTACTCTTTTCCTTTGTTTCTTGTACTCTTCGTAGTTTTCATCGTTCCTATATTGTTGCCTTGCTTGTTTTTTCTTTTTAATCTCATTTTTAACATCTTCCGTCCACCAAGCTGTCTGCTTTCTATTACTGGTTGCTCTTTTAGTTCCTCAAGTTTCTTTTGCTGCATCAATAATCACTTCTTTGAATAGGTTTCTTAAGTCTTTCATATTTCTGGTTGCATCTGCTTTTAAACTTTGATCTAATTTTTTTGTTACTAGCTGTGAGTATACTTCGCATATTTATTTCTCCTGCAGTTTATAAGCTCTTATTGTTTCAAACTATATCTTTCTGTCCTTTTTATCTTGTGATTTTATTTTATCATCTTCTTCCCCTTTCATCTTGTAGTATTTTATTAATGGTAATTTTTTTGTTGCAAGTAACGGCAGCTAACAAATTATCTTAAAACATTTTTTGAAGGTGGTAAGCTTTACTAACCTTCTATAGTTCCTGTAAGTAAATTTCAGTATCATGTGATTCATGACATCATAATCGCAGCACTACAATAACAAAACAAAAACAAAAATCGACTGTAATCCTGCACGTCTTCCAGCTGGAGTCTCAGAGTTGTTTCGTAGAGTTAGCTTAGGTCTCCCTCTTTTTGTTGGTCTCATGGCTTAGTATTTACTTCATCGCAGTATAAATACTTGTTTGTAGATTTTTTACTTTAGTTTTCTTAGCATTTTGTTGTCACTAACAAAATGTCACTAAAAGTATGCCAAATACATCTCTATTCTAGTATACCTTTTAATATACCGGGTGTCCGTTCTCAAACTTGAACATAAGAATCTAGCATTGCATTGAACGTTTTTGCTGACTCCTACTCGCCAATTCAACGTACAGGAAAAGTAATGCTATCAATAAAAATATAAAATTATTGCACATCAAATGATATCAGTAATTATAATATTCACTGATATAGTATAGAAATAATGACAAAATACCGAAAAATCTAATGCACAATGTTGATTGTCTATGTTCGACTTTGAGAGTGGAGACCCAGTATGTACCTCAATGGGACTTTATGTGTTTTATCATTCAGTCACGTCGTAAAGCTGCCTGCATTTCTTCATTCTACTACTAATACTGCAAGAAAAAATAGGTTTTGACCTTGCACAAATTAGTACAAGCAAGGAATTTAGTAAAGATGTTGCATTTACAATTTTATCGAATATATTAAAAGTCCACTAAAATCGAAGTTGTGTTACAGTCGCCATATTGAATAATGGCGGCTCATTTTGGCTTTTTCTATATACCTAACTCCGTAACCGATGCAGATATGAAAAAAGTTTGAAATTAAAAATCTAGACCATAGTGAAATAAACAATTTCTTTTGTCCACAACTGTCTTAAACGTCATTACTTTTAATACCAAAATCTATCACTGAAGTTGACATTTCTCTCACTGACACAAAAAGTATATCTTGGTATGCGACACTTTTATTTGCTAGGATTATAAGTACTTTTACTTCCTAGAAACTAAAAGTAAGTTCTAACTGGTCACCTATGCATGTAGTTGTCATAATGATTTTTAAATAAGAATCGGCAAAAGCCATGCTTGGCGATCTTTCCACTCCTCTTCCCTGAGACCCCTCTCCTCCTTTGCCATTGACCACAGTACCCAGGTGGATATACTTTTTAACTACTTCATATCTAACGACTTGCTGGGTTTCCGGTCTGTAGAAGTATGTGTGATATGAGTTACTGGCAGCTGTTACACTTGTAAGAGGTAAAACTGCCCAGTAAAATTTAAAATGTAATTGCTGTTTACTGACCAAACAATTACAGTAAAAATATTCATCGAGCTCATCGAACATCTGTAACTTAGTTGTCCCATATTATAAGACAAGTACAATAACGAAATCGTTAAACGAAAATTTTATAATTTTACCTGGTTGATCAAAAGACAGCATTTTATCTATATGAGCAATTTATTCTTTACTTTTACATAATTATTTCTTAAAATTATGTAATTTGATAAAAAAAATGAGGTAAGTTATTTGAACGGCAGAATCCATGCTAAAAAATCGTTAAATAGATAATTTAGTACAACATAAGTTTCTTAAGAAGAAGTGCCACTGTAACAGTTTCTCCCCTGCAGGTGCAATATCATCGTAGAATACAGTATCCTCAATAAATAATGCAAGTCTGTCGCAGCTTCAGATGTTTTTTCTATACGGCATAAGTATTTAATCTTGCTCTTTTCAAAGAGCGCTAAGGTTGTGTTTTATTGTAAATTATATTTCGGAAGAAATTAATAATTATCTAAAATATATAGAAGATGGAGCGTGTTACCATTTTATTACCGGAGTATCGATGCTAATGATCAATGTTTGCCCGAAATACACTTTTTGTAGCTTTTCATGCTTAAAACGCACGACCTAAACTCGAAAAATCAGCTGACATTGCAAATTAGTTCATTTGACACGTGAAACAAAACTAAGTTAACTCATACCAAATCGAAAATCTTGGGTCACTATATTGTTAGTATGGTAGAAGGTCCTATTGGCCAATGTCCTAAATTTAAGCGATGATGGTTGGCTCAGAATTTAAGGAATTATATTCTCACTGACATTTATATCTGCTGATGTTCTTCTATAGCTCATAATTCAAAAGTGTTAGGTTTCGAGGAAAATGGCAATAACAGAAATCATTTATTTTATTATGGTCTATATTTTTATGTCTGCATAGGTTACCGAATTATAGAGAAAAAACAAAAAATAATCCGCTATTTTTAATATGGTGGCCGCAGCATAGCTTCAATTTTACGAAACTTTTAGTATCTTCAATAAGAAGGTAATTGTAACATCTCCCCCAAATTTCTTGCTTGTACTAATTTTTTGGTACGTGCAGTTTTTGGTTTGTTTTTCTTACATTATAAGTATCAAGTAATTTTCTGATGTTTCATCCTTTCATTCTTCACAGCTTTTCCGCCACTTGACTTATAATTTCTATCTCTAGTTTCTCTCAGATTTGGTTACTTACCAACTTATTCCATTTTATTTCCGTATCGGAAAGTAATTCGTTTGTTTCCCCAAATTGTTTTGATTTAGTTCTTCTTTTATTACACTTCAATTCTGCTCTTTCAATGCATCTTTCCTTTACTAAGGAAAAGTATGAAGTCAATATGTTAATATCTGCCTATATTTAAAAATAAACTAGGGATGACTAGATCTTATTAGAAGAAGAATTAGAAGATTATTACAAAAAATTAACATACCTAGTTGTTAAATTTTAATTCTTCAATTTACATTGCTAAGTTTTAAAATCATAACTTGCATAACAGACCAACAGGGGACCGTTATCCTCTAACATGAAATTTATTAAATTAAATATTAGAATATAACTGAAGCATGAATGTATAATCCATTCGCTTCTTTTGGTGTTGTTTAGTTGTCACTGATATTTTTAAAACGCTGAATATAAATCATATGTCCGTATCCAACACAGCAACAGAAATCTCCTTAAATTATGTGTTTTTTAAACGTCAATGATTACTTCAAATTCTTACTTTTCAAAGAAAGAAAGTCTAGTAATATATACATGTTAAAAAGTTCTAAATATTTTCAAGGGTAAAATCACAACATTTTTTGAGTATTTTTCGTTCATATACAAATTATTGCGTTAAAATTTTGCGAAACCAAAACAGCGTTAAAAATTCCCGAAATCGCAGGTCCAGTGAAATTTGAGCAGTTTCTTTGAGAAACATTTGCGAGAATTTTTATATGAAGGAAAAAAGTTTTTTCTAAATTTCATTTAAAAAAGTAGGCTTTTTAAATTAATTTCAGGGTTGTGAAATGTCACTTTCTTTCAATCAGTAAAAAACAGTGACACTTTGCCGTTAATTTAGGAATAAATGATTTTAAAAACAAATTATTTATTCGTTTATTAATTTTTAGTTTTATTTTGACGTGAACAAATTGCAGGTTTCAATAAATAAATACGTTTCCTTAGTTAGCAGAACTGACCAACGCACTTGACTAAAATGAAGGCAAAGAGAATTCTATACAAAATAAGCTTGGATTTGAATATTTAATGAAATTTAAAAAATATATATAGACAACTCGTGTTAGCGTGCTTATTATTCACGCATGTGTTTTATTAAACTCGGCTGCGCTCGTTTAATAACCCTCCACACTTGTGAAAAATGTTGCACTTCTATCACTTGTGGTCTGAATAACTATTCAAAATTGTCACCTTGAGTGGTATTTGGAAAGACTATTCAACAATATAAATACATGACTTCGACTTTACTGTGTTCGACAGCAAAGTTTTGTAACGCTCTCCACTATTAATTAATTTAATAATGGAGCTTCCGGAATGATTTTTATTAATTTTTAGAACGACGCCGATTTGCAAAATTCACTTTGACGTTTTGGCGAAATGACAGTCAAAGGCTAGTCACAAAATTGAATTCATTGAAACCAATCGGGATCACTTGAAGACACTGCGACATTAGGTGTTTTCAAATTCACTTAATTTTGATTAGCTGTTTCTGACAATTTGACCAATTTCGTTGGTTCGTTTATTATGCCTAGTGTTGAATAATCAACAGTAATATCCCAAGTGCTTTAAAATAGCCGATTATATTTTGACTGTTTCTGTCAGAATGTTTTGCTAAGAAATTTATGAGATATATTTCTTCATTTCCTGAATAAATAAACAAATTTCAGTTGGTGAAGCACCTTTAATAATCATGTTAAAATTATTCACAAGCGATTAAATTTTGACACATTTTTAACCGCGGTTAAATTTTGAAGTTTGAATGTTTGTCATCATTAAACTGACAGAAACCATGGTGATTACGCATTGTTATGGATATGAAAGAAAAAATCATATTAATTCACATAGAAGGAAAAACATAATTAGTTTTATAATTCGTTATAAGTAATTGATTAAAAAATAGTTGAAAGGTGTACTGTACATTTACTAAAATGTAAAAATGCATTATAATCCCTGAAATGCTTTTCTGACAAAATATTTTATGACATTGCAAGACCCCAATTGCACAATTTCACTTTCAAACTTAATGTTAAATAATTGTGTCAAGATTCTGGGGTATGCTTGAAATTGTTGTTCAGCACTTAATTGCCTAGCATAGATAATAATAAACCAAAACCCAAACTGGCAATGAGCAAAGTATTTAGTAAGAAGGCAGCAGGAAGCACGAATTGTGGTTATGGTTACGAATGCGCAACTACCTCTTCTGTTATAAAAAATATATCAATCTCTGGAAAATTAATTAGAATTTGATTAAAAATATGATTCATAACCTTCTTGCCTCTCGAGCAGAACACCAAAACAAGTCATGGTCAAGGTAATCACGCGCGTAAATCATTAATTCGACGTTTTTATCCACTTTGTTCAGATCACTGACATCGTTATGTTGTTATTAATAGATCGATACTGGCAATACTTTTAAGATTTAAATGCGAACAAAATAACAGATCAATAATTAATATGTTTCTCAAATTTGATGGCGGATTTACACCAGTTATGCTCAATATTTCAAAAAATATTTATGCATTCAATATAATCGTAGCGTTGGTTAAAGGTAGTTCAAGGGTTAGGAATACTAATCTGTCATTCAACGTTACTTCACGCTTGAAAAGTATAAACAACTTTTTAGTGAGACCATTTGTTAATTAAAAGTTACATACTTTCAACACAATGAAGATTAAAAAAATCGGGCTTTTGTGCTTTTTTATAACTTGTTAGTGCGGTATAATGGATTGCGTAAAAGTTGTTTTCAGACGTACTACTGGTTACGTAAGCTCAGTAACTTTTTCAGAAAATTAATAGTAAATAATTGCTAAGTCAATCCTCGATTTCTGAGTTAGTATTCTAGATACGTAGCCAATACTTAAAACTGCCTAAAATACAGTGAAATATCGCTATGTTACAATTATTGGAATAATTTTATTATAAGTTATGAAAGCATTTTTGAATATTATAAAAATGCATCACTACTAGTTAACTTGATATAATTATGTTTTTTACTAAACAACTGAAAGAAAAAATAATGATCTTAATCAATGACTATGGCGTACTATTATTATTTTAATATAAATTTTAAACAACGATTCATAAAAATAATGGAGCTATATTATGGAAAGCACAGTATTTCATGAATAATGTGCAGGCATGTACTGTGTTGTCTCGAAATAAAAACATAACGATTAAGCCAAATACACCTTCTTAGAAAAATGTTGAAAGTTATCGTGCTTCAAGGTTTTAAAGCTTTTTCCAATTAATTTAGTTTTTGTGCAATATCTCTGTTAGGCATATAAACCATTTTATCACTGTAAGGATAATAAAATAAAATTGCAAATGGTTGCAGTACTTATTATGGTTTCTATTTAAAAAGGCGTAGGTGGCTGTTCCATCGCAGAATTAAAACAGAACGACATTCAAAATATTAGGTTTATATCCTACTCAGAAGTTACTACGCATTTTTCTCTATATATTTTTTGTGTGACTAATAATAAGGAAAGCCAAATGAGCTTTTCTCTTATTTAGGTTCTTTTTGTTCCATTTAATTAAATCTCAAATTCTTTTAGTTTCCGAGGTCCGAAAAATAGCATGTTCACATTGTGAACTGTGAACTTGTGAACTGCCCGCTCAGGTGAAAGCTTTGAAACTAAACATTTTAAAAATATTACATCAAAACTAATATATATTTTAAAGGGTTCACCCTGACAGACAGAAAAACGGACAGACAAACAAACAAACAGATGGAATTGAGAAAACCTGTTTTTTGTCATCTAGAGTCTTTAAATAAAAACATCTGAAGAAATCTAGCAAAGTGATTTTATAACATATTATATATCATAATTGGGCGTCACTCGCATCCGACATGCTAGAAGTTTTAACTTCCCATTGCTCCTTCTCAAGCACTCGTTTTTTCATCGTCTTTCTCACATCGTCTTTCCATCTTCTGGGTAAGCGTATTCTTTCCCTTTTTCCAGATAGAATCCAGCCCCAAACGACTATGCTGTTCCATTCGTCGCATATGGTCATACCATATAAGTTCCTTCTTTTCAACTCTCTCTCTATTATTTAATTTCTCACCCCTTCTTATTTCTATATTTTGAATCTCGTAGTTCACCAATCCTAATACAGTTTGTCTTAAAAACTCCATATTGATTGCAAGAACTGAAGTGTGTCCTAGCTCTTCCTTATTGTTTCTCACGTCAGCACCATACATTAGAATATTTTTAGTTACCAAAATGTAGATTCTTATTTGGATTTGTTTTTATACTCCCTCCAAGCCCTTATTGCATTTTGCTCTACATTTAAATCTTCAGCCCCCCTCCTTACCTTACTAGGCAACAAGTAGTTATTCTACTTACTTATTTCCATGCAACCAAAGCATTTTATATTTCGGTTACTCTTATGGAAATAAGACTTTGAACTTTTTTCAACACATGGAATTGCCATGTTCCGCGCAATTTTAGGCAATCTGTATATAATCCCTAGGCAACATATATGACAAATGGTCTTAAAAGATACATTTCATAAACTGCCTAAATTGGTTAGGTATTATGTAAAATGCCTAGTCATTATATAAAATAACTGAATTATACAAGTAGCCTGTAACATATATACGTGCTTTGGTCTTTTAGGTTACCAGATACTGCCATTGTCTTATTAATATTGTATCAGACTTCTGCATATCTCCATAACTTGTGATTAACGCACCTAGATAATTGAAGTCCATCACCTGTTTTGGGTGGTTACCAATTACTATGCAACTGTCGTTGAAGTTTATCTTAGTATCCATAATGCAATTCTCTTATATTCTTTACTTTTGAGTCCATAACGATGCTGAAAAGTAGGGAGCCCAGACTATTCTTACTTTCCCAGTAAGGCTATCATTCGATCTCATCTGTGTTGTGTTGTTAGAGTTAAGTTTGGCTATAATATTTATTAAATTATTTGGCATATCTTTCTCTTTCAGTAACTCAATAACGTCTTTTAATCTAACGTGGTCAAACATTTTAGAAGGATTATAAAGCATATATACGTGGTTGTGCTATATTCGATCGCTTTTTCAGCAAGTTGCCTTATGATAAATATGGCGTTTGTTATGGAACTTTTTCTCTAAACCCTTGCTGCTCTTCGATTATGGGTGTCTTTGTGGTGATATATTATATTAGTGTACCTGTGAAGAGTTTTATTATTGAGTTCAAGAGCTTTTTTTCTTTTTTTAATTTAGTGATCTTGCTGATATTCTTCTTTGCTAATTTCCAGCTCTTGGTGATTGCGTCGATTATCTAGAGTCATTAGTTTTTCATTGTCTTTGTCTATGCCGTTGTACAGCTGTTTGATATAAATTGGATTCGAGTCTTTTTTAATCATCATCAGCAAATTTTTTTATACGAACGTGTGTCCTAAAGCATTTCATACGTAGTTTCAACTTTTGTAATATAAAGAAAGAAGTAATGAGCCACACTGGATGTTTTTAATCCTTAATAATTGCGTATGATCTTGAAATACAAATAAAGTAAGTAAAAACTTCATAATAAAATAATTCAAATTTTGGATAATATCCTAGTTCTTCGATCGTGCGAAAAATGTTATACGATAATCAATCATTAAGTCCTTGTAACAGATCGACTTGGTAAAATGCACTTACCGATGCCTTATCGTAACACATTAAAAGCCCCGAAATTAACAACTGAAATTAAGCGAAGTCACAATAACCAAGATAAATAGTTAGAAATGAGAATGTGTCACATTAGAAAATCCCAAAGAAATAAATTAAAAAGGGTTAGCTGAGGCAAAAAAATTACCTCGAATGTTTGGCAAAAAGTTAGCTAAAAATAACACACTCATTTCATGAATGATGTGCAGGCATGTACTGTGTTGTCTCGAAATAAAAACATAACGATTAAGCCAAATGCACCTTCTTAGAAAAATGTTGAAAGTTATCGTGCTTTAAGGTTTTAACGCTTTTTCCAATTAATTTAGTTTTTGTGCAATAATTCTATTAGATATATCAACCCTTTTATCACTGTAAGGATAATAAAATAAAATTGCAAATGGTTGCAGTACTTTTTATGGTTTCTATTTAAAAAGGCGTAGAATCAAAACAAAACGACATTCAAAATATTAGGTTTATATCCTACTCAGAAGTTACTACGCATGTTTCCCTATACATTTTTTGTGTGACTAATATTAAAGAAAGCCAAATGAGCTTTTCTCTTATTTAGGTAATTTTTGTCCCATTTAATTAAATCTCAAATTCTTTTAGTTTCCGAGGTCCGAAAAATAGCATGTTCACATTGTGAACTGTGAACTTGTGAACTGCCCTCTAAGGTGAAAGCTTTGAAACTAATAGCTATTTAAGTAACAAGGAATGTAAGGACCTATTAACATTTGAGGTAGGCAAGTACAAGCCAAGACGAAGTCGCGGCTTGTAGCCTGCCGAGTTATCTTATTATATTTTTCCTGCTGCTTATCGAAATTTTCCTAGAATTTTGAAAAAATCGTTTGGTTTGTTACCTATCACCAGGATTAATTTTCGTGAGGTGTGTTACCTATGAGTGTCACATGTCACATAAACACTTGCAATTTATAAACAAAACGTCTAAATCTGAATCTTGCTTTGCTAATTTTATTATCCTAGGAACTTAATAATAATATTAAGTTCCGTTGTCAAGAAAAAGCAGAAACAAATATAATCACCGACTTACACGTTTTGTTACTAAGGCTGTATCACTGACTTACATGATCAGCAGCGGGAAAACATTTTAAAACTATTACATCAAAACTAATATATATTTTTAAAGGGTTCACCCTGACAGGCAGCCAGACAGACGAACGGACAGACAAACAATACAAATAAAGTAAGTAAAAACTTCATAATAAAATAATTCAAAATTGGGATAATATCGTAGTTCTTCGATCGTGCGAAAAATGTTATACGATAATCTATCTTTAAGTCCTTGTAACAGATCGACTTGGTAAAATGCACTTACTTACCGATGTCTTATCGTGACACATTAAAAGCCCCGAAATTAACAACTGAAATTAAGTGAAGTCAGAATAACCAAGATAAATAGTTAGAAATGAGAATGTGTCACATTAGAAGACCCCAAAGAAATAAATTAAAAAGGGTTAGCTGAGGCAAAAAAATTACCGCGAATGTTTGGCAAAAAGTTAGCTAAAAATAACACACTCTAAAAAAATCTCATTGAAATCTTACTTAGTTTGCGAAAAATAGCACTTTTCGGATTTTGACAATTTCGAAAAACTCCATTATCTAAATTAGTAAAAATCACTCTGTATATATGATAGAGGCTAAATAGGTTTTTAGACAAGTACAAATTATTTACGTAAAATTCTTTTTTGAAAAATCAAAAATAAAAATGTTTCCCATTTTATGCCGACTTTTTGGCGGACACTGTATAAGTTTTGTGTACTATCTAGATGCGACAGCAAACTTTTGAAGAAAAGCGCATAAATGGAAGTATGGTGTTTAGTCTTCTGATTTTTCAGTTTTTGTTCGATTTTTTCAAACACTGCTCTAAAGATTTCTTCAAATTTTACATTTTTATCACATTCTTTTAATGTGTATTGATGTTAGCTAGGTGATTTTCCAGTTGAATACCTATAATATGTTTTTCCTTTTTTTTTTATTAACTCCTATTTTAAATAGAACACCCGTTATATTATGACATATTTGAATTCGGCTTAAAATTATACAGAAAATTTGTCTTTTCAACGCTCTATTTTGTTAGGTTTCTGTAGAATTAGTAATTTTTGACAAATGCTTAAAAATTAAAAATTAAATTTTTGGGTAAACATCAGATCACTGTAAAATGAAGTTGTGTGCGTGAATCACACCAGATTTTTTGTTATTGTAGCCCATATGCTTCAAAATTGTATATGTTTTAGTATACACAAACCCAAATTTTTGCTGCAATATTTTCTTTAAGGCAATGCTCTAAAAAAATATTGAACCTTGCGTATCCTGCTCAACTTGATTTAACCAATTATCTATGTGTCTTAATAATAAGTTTATTAATATTACCAATAGAAGAAAACATCTTGCTTTTATTAATACTACATGCCTCTTGATTTCTTTATAAAATACAGCAACGTTTTTTAAGAATAACGTATTTGCTACTGTGCGTATGTTTAGCATTGCAGTTTATATGTATATATTACGGAATTCTATTTTTACTAGTACTGTATCAGAGTTAACGTATACAAAGAAATTTAACTTACGCGCATTGTGGATGTTAGTTGTGGCTACAAAATACTTTTTGCACTCATGATTTCAAAATTCATATTTCCCGGTCATTCCCGATGCGCCGAAAATGACTTTTCCCGCACCGGGGTGTTTTTTACTTTCCCACAAAAACTATGGCAATTGTGTGTTCCAGAGGCGCTGTAAACGTAAACAAAAGCTAACAGGTGCTAGGATACGTATAAAAATTTAGTAATTTGTGCTGCCAACTCAGTAAAGTTGTAAAACACTAAATATAATTTTTTTAACTTTTTCAAATATTTTGAGTTATTCGTTACAAAAAACATTGTACCTACCTCTTTCGGGAAGAATTTTCCCGAATTCGCACTACATGCAGCACGACCGAAGGGAGTGCTGCAAACAAAGTGCTCATTCGGGAAAATTAACTTCCCGAACTTGTTAGGTAAATAACTATTTCAACCGGGTGTCTTAAAAAGAATTACATCTAGTAGGTTTTGAATTTTGTTTGCATGCAAATTTTTCTTCGCCACTAGGTTGTTATTGGTATTGCATTATGAGAAATTCAAAAAATACTAGATGTAAGACACCCGGTATATGCATTTTGAATATTAATGACTTCTTGTACATATACAATAAACCTGTTTCTATAACACGCAGGAAATACAGGTTCTCTTCATCAACACAAACACATTTTCATTATACGATAAAAAGTTTAAAAGTAATCGTTTACTTAGAAAAATTACTTTTATAGCTTACCAATATTGCCTAAGTTATATAATACATGGAAAATCCAGCTTATAATTGTTATTTCATGAAAAATAGTTATTGCTACCTTATTTAGAAGTTGCAAACTACATATTACTATAAATTAAAAACAAATCAGGATTATATTTTTAAATTTCAAGCGCATTAACTCTTCGAATACGAGCATTTAAAAATTAATTACTTACGTCATTAATAGTAGTTCAAAAAAGTCTTGTTTTGTAAATACTCGTCTTTCCGCTATATTACCATCATGGCTATTCAGGGAAATGCACCTCAATTATTTGCAACGCTGTGACGCACTTACCGCCAGAGGGGATAAGACCCCCCTCTTGTTTGCTTATAATTTCAGGGTATAAATGATTGTCGAAATTTAATGTGAGCAAGTTCGATCTCAGTCTGACGTGCAAAATACAACAAGATGAGACATATTATTGTGCTTGCACTTTGCGTTGCATTTGTTGCCGTTGCGTGGGCTCGCCCTGAAGAGAAGTACACCGACGAATTCGACTCCTTGGACGAAGCCGAAATTTTAGAAAACGAGAGGCTTTTCCAGAGCTACTTCAATTGCTTGAAGACTGGCCAGAAGTGTCCTAGAGCTGCTGCTAAACTGCGAGGTAAATAACAAACGCTAGAAATTCATTTTGAGCCTTTGGGGCTGTTAGATGTACAATAATTTAGCCTGAATTAGTTCGCTTTGCAACAGAATTCTTCCTTCAAAAATAGTGGATATGCGAAACCTAATATTAAAGTTGCCATATTTTCTGTTGTCTGTCATTGAATTACAACTTAATTATAGCTTTATTAAAGTAATTTAACGTTGTGGCTTAGGTAAGTACACTTAGATTTTAAATTTTCGTTAGTCATTAGTGATAAACATCAGAATTATGTAATCTCAGAACAAAGTCTAACATTTACATTACTCCTTTTCCGCAGAGATTCTCCCAGATGCGCTGAAAACTAAATGTGCAAAATGTACTGAAACCCAGAAGGAGAGGGCCCCAAAAATTGTCAAATGGATCATCAAAAACAAGCCGGATCATTGGTTAGAAATTGAAGAAATTTACGACAAGGAACATGTCTACAGAACGGACTTTGCTGATGTACTTGAGAAGGAAGGAATTGTTCTGCCTCCCTTGAAGAATTAACAAATACATGTGAATGAATCGCCTGTCATCCAAATAATGTAAATTCTTAATCATGTTTAATAGCACAATTTTATAATAAAATCATTTGTTTCCTGTAAATCTTTTTATTTGTTTACTCATCTTTATTTTTAAAATTTTTAATATACAGCTGTTTTTGTGTAAATGTTAAAAGCAATAACTAAACAGCAAATGCCAGAAAACTGTGAATAGTTTTTAAATACTTACATCTCAAGTTAGAAGAAGGATCAGCTAATTTGGTAAAATTGTGATTTTAATTAAGTTACTAATTTATTTTCAAATTATTCTTCAAAAGAAATTAGCATCAGTCAATTTCAAACATCATAAAATTTTATTAATTAAGTGTAACGTTTCGCTGAGCTTGTCAGCTTCTTCAGGCATGTTAAAATTTACAATAAAAAGGCAATTACAAAATGGATGTATCTGCTAGTTAAGTAGGTATCTTATTCTTCTGGAATATTTTTTTAATAATACAGTATCGTCAATTAAACATTTTTAATTTTTGGGTTTATATTATTAAATCTCTTTTTAAAATACGTGGATTCGAAGAGGAAAATCAAAGATTCTACATCAGGGGTTGTGAATGTTCAGTTATCGTTTTAATTAGTATTACAGTGAACATTAGTGTTACTGTTTGTAAGTCGTTTCAATCAAATTTCCATTTATAATTTTTAATTTTAATGACATCTAAAAATGTACGTTGCTAAACTATAAACAAGTTGCTGTTTAGTGTTAGGAGTAAGACATAATGAAAAGGATCTATTGTGTTCGAAACACATCGGAAAGGGCCACCTCTCTCGATTCTCAAGCGTTTCCCTCTGTTTAACGCTTTGCAAGGCGTAATATTAAGTGCAGGTCCCCCGAATCACAATTTCCATCATTTACAACGCCCCAGTCTGTACAAATCAGCTTGCAAAATATTTCTTTGATATTAAATGACCTTGAATTTGGAGGTTATAATTTTTTTGTGAACATTGTGGTTTTAGCGAACATATGTATGAAAAGGCATTGTTTTTTAATTCCCTCGTCTGAAAGACGAAGGATCGAGCATTCTGCAGAGCTGCAGATACGGCGGATTCAAACCCCAGAGGGATAATTTTTTTTTTATTTAGAAGTGTATTTAATGTATTAGAAACGTGAAGATATTTGTACTCCTAACTTAATTTGATTTTTAAAATTATTTAGTGCCACAATGTTGACGAGGAAAGTCCTGGGTAAAGCCTTTACAGATTTTTTAAGTAATATTATTATCGACCTTCAAATATTCCACATTTAGTTTTGGAGTTAAAATTATTTTTTCTACGACCATCACTAAAAGTAGGCCTCTTAGCGCTAGTTTTTTTCACTAAAACTGACGTTTTATAATTTAGCGTGTTTAAAGAAATCAGCTGTTTACTTGTAGCACATGTGTTATAACGTGAAGTGAGGTTATAAAACTACAATTTCGAACTGGAAGTAAGATTGTAAAGTTATTCTAGTTACTTCTTGCGTCAGAGGTAAAGTGTTTTTTAAATAATTAAAGCATTATGTAATGAATACAGTCAGATGTGTCTTATTAATAATTACCTTTGGTAACTGACTTTGACAGTACTGGCTCCACAAACATTCACCTGCGCGCCAAGGCCATCTGTTTATTATGACATAAATTATAACTGTCGTAGATGCAAACCTTTGTTAAATCGACATTTATGGATTAATAACAGTAAATTTAAGGTCGTAGAAAAAATATTGTATGCAAATCGTGCATAATCCTCAACTTTTAGCACTTGTTGCATAAATAGCTATTATTAACATGTGAAAACGGGAGATCATGTTGATGTATTTGTATTGTTTTCATTTCTGAAAATTATTAAGACAACTTTTTCCAAGGCAACATACATCTATTTTTAGCAACGTTTTTTTAAATAATTATTGATTCACTCTTGGATAAAATTTAACTTTATCCTGTTGTATAATAAATAACTATTAATGTAGGTAGTGAAAGTTTTGATCAGTCCACATATAAAGGTTAATTTTTTTTCGGCCAGTTATGGTCATACACAAGTGCTTCGATAATTTTCTGTATGTCATCTCAATGTGCGTTCTCTTAATTCTTCTTTTCATTACTTTTCCGATCTCATTCTGGAAAAAGAATATGACATCATAGCTATAACTTAACTTGGCTAACTTCAAATGTTCCTTCCTCATATATACAGTTACCGAATTATGAATTAATCCGAGCAGACAGACCTAACGAGGAGGTGGTTTATGCTTTTATATTAAATCTGAAATTAAATGGAAAACGGTTGAGATGGACTTCCTAAATAATAACAACCTAGAACAATTATGGATAATTATCAATGTTGGAAAGCAGCAAATAGCTACGGGTGTAGTATCAGGAATTGATCAAAAATAGAAATAATCCAAACAAAACTTGGAAACTTTTCGAAACTTGGAACATACACAAAAAACTAAAAAATACCTTAGGTGAAAACATCAGGGATGTCAATTCTATTAATGAATATTTTGCGAACAGCGCCAATGCAAATGAAATAGATGAAGATACATTATCATTTTATATGAACAATTATAAATCTAGTATTGACACAGAACTAACTTTTAAAATGGTAAGCTGTAAAAACGTTGAGGATATAATTACTAAATTGAAATCCAGTGCAATGGGTACTGATAAATTAAACCTAAAAATGATAAATATAGTACTACCCTATTGTATACAACACCTGACGGACAGAATTAATTTATCCCTAACTTCAGGACAATTTCCAGTAATTTGGAAAACTTCACACATCCTTCCAATATCAAAAGATGCAAAGGCGGTATCACTTAATCAACTTCGACCGATAAGTATCCTTCCAACATTTTCCAAAGTTATAGAGAAGATTGTTTCGAAGCAACTGTTGGCGCACAGTAAAGCGTTTGATAGTATCAATCACAGCTTATTGATAGCCAAATTAAAGTATTATCGTTGCAATGAGCTAGTTATTCATTGGTTTTATAATTATTTATTAAATCGCAAACAATGTGTGAAAATAAGCAACAACATTTCTAATGAAGTCATTGTTACCCGGGGTGTGCCACAAGGCAGCATTCTCGGCCCTCTGTTGTTCTGCATTTTTACTTCTGATTTGGTATTTCACATTACGCCAAATCTCAGTCTGCACCTGTATGCGGACCACACTCAGTTTTATCTTTCCTGCGAACCAGATTACATTAACCAAGCAATAGAAGAAATTAATTACAATCTGCAACGTATTTCAACATGGTCGCTGAAAAATTGCCTTACTTTAAATCCCTTAAAGTCTGAAGCCATGTGTTGTGGTACGAGATCTATGTGCAAAAAAATTCTTTCGTTGTGGTCTACAAATATAGTGATTGGTGAAGATACAATCCCTTTGAAAGATAAAGTTAAAAATCTGGGTGCAGTGCTCGACAATAATTTATCCTTCGAACGTCACGTAAATATAAAGTGAGGTTTATGCTATGCTAAATTCTCATATCTGTATAAATTCAAAAATGTGCTTCCAGCTAAAGCTACATGGAATTTGGTCAATAGCCTAGTTCTAAGTAATGTGGATTATTGTTCTAATGCGTACTATCCTTTTTTAACTGCGAAATGTAAACATAGATTTCAGGATTTACAAAACTGTTGTCTACGTTTTTCTTACATTAGTAATCGATTACACATTACACCTTATTATAACAATCTTTGTTATTTAAAAATAGAGCATAGATTTTATTTATTATATGCATCTGCATTGTTTAACATTGTAAATTTTGCAACGCCACTTTATTTATTTAAATTTCTAAAAACTCCCCATGAAGTATATAACAGAACCCTACGACATGTTAATCAATACTGTATACCAAATTACAATAAGTTTAAAAACAGTTTTGTATATATAGCAATGTCAATTATCAACTCCCATTTGGAATTATTTTATGTCGCTTAATGTTAATTTATTTAAAAGCAGGTTAAAGTGTGATCTACTGTGTAAACATCTTACGCATCAATAATTTTCGTTTCTTTTATACAAGTAATTTTTAATTTATATACTACAATTTTCATATTATATTTGCCACTTGGGTGAGGTTGAAAAACGGACTATCCGATACCTCACCTTTTAAATAAGAATAAAATTGTAAACTTTATTGTACTACATACGTAGAAGCTATTCTTATTTTATAAATGATATTTAATTTAATTTAATTTATTCGAATAATTTATTGCAATAACTTATTCGAATAACCAGTTTATTCGAATAACTAATTTATTGGAATAATTATTCCATTATTCGAAAGTTATAAACTATTGCTCTACACACCATTTTATTTGATTTTAGTTTTAGATAAATTATTGAACATTCACAAAGCTAATGAACAAAACGAACGAAAAAAAGAAATGTGAGCAATAAAAAGAAAGTGATATTTAAAAGTAGGACAATGTTAAAATAATTAAGGTCCATGGTATATTTGGATTTTTTAACGTAATTTTAGTCATGATTTAAATCGGGTCAACCATGTAATATGTATAACAATAGCAGTGCTTATCTTTTCTGATTCTGAACACTGAATTTTAAATGCTTTGAAGCACAACAAATGTTAACAGCACTAAACCGTATTTTTATCCTTTGAGAAAGTAGAAATACAGAACATAATTTACTGTTCACCTTCGAACACAAACGTAAACTGTAACTTTTGAACAGAATTGGGCAACGATATGTTAAATTATCGCCAAAGGGGTATCTCCACTTTCCCGCATCCTCGGTTTACGATTGCGACCAATAGGCAATATGTAATCATTACTAGAATAAGTTGTTAAAAATCAATTAACAATTTTCTAGAAATAGTAATCTTCTGTTTAACCCATTCTATCTGATATCTGATACAAGTTTTCTGACTTATGATTATTAATGGCCATTTGCTAAATATGATGATTAATGGTCATTTGCTAAATACAAATAGTAATCATTAGGCAGGCATTTGTTTTGGTATTATTGTAAGGAAATTGAAAAGGACTAACAATGATTAATGATAACTGAGTAGATCATCTAAAGAACTTTTCAAGCAATGATAATAAACAAAATAAAATAAATAATCACGCACATCTAGGAACCCTAATATATGTCATAGCCAGCTTGATAAAAAATGAAATTGCTCTGACCGTTTTAATTTTAAGTAATTGAAATGTTTACAGTTTGATATTTGTAATGTGGCTTTGTATTCTAATAAGTTTTACTTGCATAAATAAGTATTTATTCCAATAATTCTTTATTCTATATTCACATAAATTTATTAACAATAAACTTATTCGAATTATCCAATAAATATTTAACGGGATAAACTTTTATTCGAATAAATTTTTATCCATAATTATTTATTAGATAATTCCAATAAATGTATTCGAATAATTATTTATTCGATAATTCGAATAACTTTTATTTTAATATCGTTATTCGATATATCGAATTATTCGATATATTATTCGAATTATCAATACAAATGCACAGACCTATTCATGGCTAGACCGCCTCTTGTATTCCGTTATAATAAGATTGAATCATTCCTGAGCTATACTGCAACAAGTCTTGTAAGACTATTTGAATTATGAATACAATACCCATCCTTACTTTATTAAAGCCAAGGTTGAAATTTCTATTTTAAAATTATTTAAAAATTGACGGGGTACTTCCTTTATTTCTGATTACTATTGGTAACTAAAATTAAAAATTAAATTATCAGAAAACATAAAATAAACCTGAAAAGTGGTACAAAACGATCAACAATAAGCAGAATGCTCTTTGGCTATCCACAACTATAGATAATCAGGGAATTTCTATTCACATTTTTAATACTCGGTAGTTTCACTTAGGATTACTTTCCGAATCCCTGAATTTTCTTTGTTACTTTGGCACGATCTGTCGAAGTATTACTTTCGGGTCCGACGATTTTTATAAACTTGCAATTTTTGCAACGTTTGAAGGTGATCCACATATCTTTGCGATGTAACCGTTGCCAGTTTTCCTTGAAACGGTGAAACATCACACCAAACTGTCACTTTATGAAAATATCAAGACGTAGTATGGATTTCACATTGATATTTGGTGGACCAGTAACGACAGCTTAGTTTACTAACAATCACATTTGAAATGAAATCTGCTCTGGGGAAAACTGCAGAATCCGCGGCACATTCCCCTCCTATTGTTAATATTAATTATTATTAACCATGTTGTTTCAGTAACGATAACTAAATTTACAAGAGAAGCAAATGACAAGAAGGGAATGTGCCCCGGATTTTGCAGTTTAGCCCTGCTCTGTCCCTCATAAATAATTTTGTGCAATATCCGGTGTCCTTTTTTAATTCCAAAAATATTTGACTAAACTCAATTCGATGTTGTTGATAATCATCTGTTAATTTAATTATATGATTTTGGTGAAGTACTATAAATACATAAAACTTTTTATAGGGATATAAAAATAGGATCGATTATGTATATAGAGAGATAAACTTGAGCGTTTCCAAAGCTTCGTCCTTTTGGTCAATAATACCCAATATTAGGTGCGTTAAGAAATCAAAATTATAAAAAAAAATCAAGTACCTACTGATTTAGATAATACCTTCGTGTAAAATCTGCTTCAGTGTATTGACCAAAGCTAAATAAACTTATAGCACAGGTACATAAAAACACAGAAATGTTAATAGACCTAGTAAAATTTTATTCCAAAAACTAAAATCCTTTTGAAAAAACAGATAGTATCAAAGATCTGATAGCAACCCAAAGAGCTTTATTAGTAATCTATAAAGGGCTTATATATTGGTTAACGGCAAAATACCACATATTTTCATAAAACAGCTTATTTTATCAACTGTCATCGATATAACGAGCATATTATGTTAGGCGGAAATTATGCAAAACAATTCAGCGTATATATCTGAAATAGTACTCTTGTTCATAAAACTGAAAATATTTCTACAGGCTTACAGCAACAACTTGAATATAAAGCCCGATAAAACATCTGATAAATATTAAACTATTTACAATAAAGTTCAGTGAAGCGACAGACAGTAGCATTGATTATCACTTGATTTGTTGTTCAATTCTGGCATGGGGGCCAACATCGATGACATTCTTTCGAATTATTTAAATATGCTATTATCACCAACACTAACTTACACTAAAAAATCTTTTGGAATTTGCATGTTATTTACGATACAAGTGGGATAAGTGCATGATTAATATACGTGTGTATAAGATACAAACGAGTGCGTAGCACGAGTTATGTAATCTCAAAAGTATATTAATGATGCATTATCACACATGTATTGTACAAAATTTTATCTACAACTGCCCAAAATTAATAAAAGTGCATTAAGAAAAATGTCAGATGTCATTTTCAAAAATATTTTAGTAGGCAAATGTCATGATGCCATTCATTTGACATTATTTCAGTTAAGTAAAAAGCAATTACACCACTAGTGGCGTAATGGAAGTTCATTACAACACTAGTGATGTAATGCGCTTCATTACATAACGGAAATAGTGTCAAATGAGTGACGTACGTATCCCTCTGTTGTAGATAATGGTTATTTATAAATAATCAATAGATTATTGCAGGAGGGAATGTTTAAAGCGCTACGTGAAGCGGAATACTTTAAACTTCTCAAGGGCAATTATTTTTTATTATGCACGTGGTGCAAACAACGTTTTATTTTATTTTGGTTGTCAAAATAAAACAAAATTTAAGGATTCAATATTTTGATCACATACTATTAAGTCATCGTTGTGCTGGCGCTGTGTGGGTGTGCTACGATTTCTATGTAGATTTTTAGTGTTGCTATATTAGATTGTTGGTGTATTTCTACTGCTTAGCAACTTTACAGGCTCTCGGGATATAAAAGTCATACTACGCTCTCTATTGAAGGCCAATAACCAAGCTCATGGTTTTACAATAAACTAGCAGCTTACCACTACTTTTAAAGAACATCACGCAAATACAAGCTATATAGTGATTTCGGAGAAGACACCTGGGAGCGTAAGATAAAAAAAAACTGGTGGAATGTAGTCAGCTTCCATGAAGGACCCTTGCAGTCATCGTATATGTTAATTCGATATACTATCGATCATTGTGGACCGAAGATAAAAACGTTACGTTAAAAAACACGAAACCCCAAAGGTTTATATCTACAGCAAAATTGGTTAATCCGAATATATCGACCGCTCTACAGACGGTAATATTATATTTGCAAATACCACACCCACAAGATTACGTCTGCGTTATAACTTGCGGCAAGTTCTACCCCGTGAACTGATTTCGAGCCCAAAGTTTAACTGACCCGGAAATTACAGCTGTAGCCTATATTGTCCCAGCTCGCGGGCCGAAGCGTGGAAGAAAATTCCATTCAAAACGTCGACTGCCTAAACGAACAGAACTGAGTTTAGTTGGCTGCGCATTGGCAAAGTCTAGATTTAATAATAGATTGCTAATAATTATAGATATATACAATTATATAGCAACAGAGAGATATTTAAAGCCAGAAACATTAACCACGGCGTTAATCAGGAATATACTCCGGAGATATGAAAAAATTCATGCTATCTATTAAAATAAAATAAAAATGCATTTGATAGTGCCCATATTCCGCGATGCGCTGTGTCGTGAATAGGCGTATTAGAGAGTCGCAAACGTACAAGCACTTAACCTAAATCAAATCCTTTAACTTTAACAAAATGCCTGAAGTTAAAACCCGTGCCGCTCTGGAAGATGAGAAAAAAAATGAGTGCTTATTCGCAAAATTGCAGATAGTGGGCTATAGTTCGATGAATCCCTCGAAAAATTATTGACAAAAATGCAGTCTAACTTCAATCGCCTATATGAGGATCGCTTCAAGGTATGCGCGGATAAGATTCGCCAGTTGGAAGAAAAACTCTCCAAGGCGGAAGAAGAATTTTGTGAGGACCAATAAAAACTAGAGAGGGTTAAGCAAGAAGCTACCGTTTCAACAGAAGCGCTGGAGCAAGATACGAGGGCAAACAGTGTCAGAATCTTCGGCGTTCCGGAGGTACCTAATGAAGACACAGATAACATTGTCACAAAACTGTGTAATGAAAAACTAGGGTTAAACATTTTGCCTGCACACATAGATTGCAGTCATCGCCTCCCTGGTAGGGATGGCGTGCATCGGCCCATTATTGTCAAATTTATTAACGGAAATACAAATACAAATAAGAAGTTAAAAGGCACAAGAATAGTTATTAGGGAGGACCTTACTAAAACTAGAGTGGATCTACTCAAAGAAGCTGCAAAAAAATATGGTGTGAAGTGTGTGTGGTAGGGAAGTTCGATATCACAAACTAAGTATCGAATAACGAATAAAATTAAATATCGAATATTATTCGATATATCGAAATTCAAATAACTATCGAATTATTCGAATAAATTAGTTATTCGAATAACTAATTTATTCGAATAGCTTATTCGGATTACTAATTTATTCGAATAGCTTATTCGGATAACTAATTTATTCGAATAATTTATTGCAATAACTTATTCGAATAACCAGTTTATTCGAATAACTAATTTATTGGAATAATTATTTCATTATTGGAAAGTTATAATCTATTGCTCTACACACCATTTTATTTGATTTTAGTTTTAGATAAATTATTGAACATTCACAAAGCTAATGAACAAAACGAACGAAAAAAAATTGTGAGCAATAAAAAGTAGGACAATGTTAAAATAATAAGGTCCATGGTATATTTGGATTTTTTAACGTAATTTTAGTCATGATTTAAATCGGGTCAACCATGTAATATGTATAACAATAGCAGTGCTTATCTTTTCTGATTCTGAACACTGAATTTTAAATGTGAGTAGCTTTGAAGCACAACAAATGTTAACAGCACTAAACCGTATTTTTCTCCTTTGAGAAAGTACAAATACAGAAAATAATTTACTGTTCACCTGCGAACACAAACGTAAACTGTAATTTTTGAACAGAATTGGGCATTGATTTATTGCAACGATATTTTAAATTATCGCCAAAGGGGTATCTCCATTTCCCCACATCCTCGGTTTACGATTCCGACCAATAGGCAATATATAATCATTACTAGAATAAGTTGTTAAAAATTAATTAACAATTTTCTAGAAATAGTAATCTTCTTTTTAACCTATTCTATCTGATATCTGATACAAGTTTTCTGACTTATGATTATTAATGGCCATTTGCTAAATATGATGATTAATGGCCATTTGCTAAATACAAATAGTAATCATTAGGCAGGCATTTGTTTTGCTATTATTGTAAGGAAATTAAAAAGGACTAACAATGATTAATGATAACTGAGTAGATCATCTAAAGAAATTTTCAAGCAATGATAATAAACAAAATAAAATAAATAATCACGCACATCTAGGAACCCTAATATATGTCATAGCCAGCTTGATAAAAAATGAAATTGCTCTGACCGTTTTAATTTTAAGTAATTGAAATGTTTACAGTTTGATATTTGTAATGTGGCTTTGTATTCCAGTAAGTTTTACTTGCATAAATAAGTATTTATTGCAATAATTCTTTATTCGATATTCGCATAAATTTATTAACAATAAACTTAGTCGAATTATCCAATAAATATTTAACGGGATAAACTTTTATTCGAATAAAGTTTTATCCATAACTATTTATTAGATAATTCCAATAAATTTATTCGAATAATTATTTATTCAATAATTCGAATAACTTTTATTTTAATATCGTTATTCGATATATCGAATTATTCGATATATCGAATTATTCGATATATTATTCGAATTATCAATACAAATGCACAGACCTAGTGTGTGGACGAATAACGGAAACGTATTTGCTAAAGTAGGCAGTGCAGTTAAACGCATACGTACCTAGATTCGGTTTGAATTTCTGTACAATACATAAAATTTCTGTTGTTGCGATTAAAATAATCTTGAATTTTATACGTCTGACTGGATGTGTTTATCAAATTGCAGCGAATTTATTCTATTTTGTTTGTTTGTTGTCATCGGCAACGTGGTTGTCACCTGACCTCCTGACTCTGTCAATAATCAAATATAAAAAGTTTATATACTATAATTTGATAGCGATTGAAAAATTAACGAACTGTTTGTAATTTACTCTGTGATTACTTTTTTCTTTGCTTCATCAAATTTTATTTAATTATTGTTTTTTATAATTTCGTAAGTTTCTTTCGAAAGAATAGTTACCTACCCAGTATTTGTTGCAGAAGTTCGTTAAGTGTTTTGCAAGGGTTGCCATTTTTTGTCCATCATTAAGAAAATAACAGTCCAATTAATTTAATAATATCGTTCGTTCCCTGTTATTAAAGTTTACAGATTTTTAAACGCTTCTCGCCAACGTCATTGTTGCATATTGATTAACTCAAAATATTTCTGACGATGCGGTTTATACAGTGTGTCCAAGATAAGGAGGGCCAGTATGGGGATCTCGGTAATTGTAATAGATACAAATTTGGTTAAATGGGAAGAAAGTTGCGCTATTAAAGGAGTAACAAAATGCCGCCTAGAAATCCTTGATATGATTTTTTGTTTTTGAATTATCTCAAAAAACCGATTTTTTTGATTTTATATTTTATTTTTTTCTGGCGTTATTATAAAAGTTAGAAAAAACGAATTAAACTTCTTTATAGCAACTTTTAGAAGACTTAATGATTACATTATCCAATATTTTATCCGAAGTTTCGCCTTCGAGAAACCATCATCAACTTCATTTTTTAAATACGGTCCTGGTTTGTTATCTTAAATTTGTAAAGGCCTTTTTATTCTGAACTCAACAAGTTACCACATTTTATTGTTTAACTACGTTTTGAGCTTTTTTTGATCATCATCAGAAAATTTTTAAGATACGGACCTGCTTTTCTCATAATTTTGTAAAAATAAGTTTATACAGAAAGTTTGGCGTTTTTATACGCCGTTAAAATATTGAAATACACATCATAATGTAATAATTCTGATACATTAATTTAATAACCAACCAATAACTATTAACAATAAACGACGAATAAATGAACAAAAGATAGACAAAAAGAATAACAAAACGAGCATTGAAACAGTGTAATAGATATTGTTTTGAAACTTTGAAACAGAAGAAAAACTTAGAAGATTGATTCTTGAAGCCTTTCCAAGTATAACGCCAGTATTGCTGAATAATGTTTTAGTTCGAAGATGTTATTTATGCTTAGAGAATGATGGCAACCTTTTTGAATACCTTCTGTAAATGTAATACCTATTAAATTGTTAGTTTTGTTATTCTTTTTGTCTATTTTTTGTTCATTAATTTGTTGTTTATTGTTAATAGTTATTGGTTGGTTATTAAATTAATGTATCAGAATTATGACATTATCATGTGCATTTTAATATTATAACGGCATCTAAAAACGCTTAACTTGCTGTATGAACTTATTTTTACAAAATTATGAGAAATGCAGGTCCGTATCTTAAAAAATTTCTGATAATGATAAAAAAACTCGAAACGTAATTAAACCATCGTATGTGGTACATTGTTGAATTCAGAATAAAAAGGGCTTCACAAATTTGGCATCAAAAAACCAGAACCGTATTTAAAAAAAAGAAGTTGATGATGGTTTCTCGAAGACGAAACGTAAGATAAAAAATTTGATAATGTAATCATTAAGTGCACTAAGGGCCGGTTGCAGAAAGTAATGTTAAGTCTGGTGTTAGCTAACATCGCGTCAAAGTGAACAAAAACGAATCAAATCTCAAATGCTTATGGTAACTAATACATTAGTAAACAAAATTTGATGCGATTTTGTTCACTTTGACGCGATGTTAGCTAACACCAGACTTAACATTGCTTTCTGCAACCGGCCCTAAATGTTGCTATAAAGAAGTTTAATCAGTTTCGCTCTAACTTTAATATTAACGTCAGAAAAAAATAAAATAGAAAATCAAAAAAATCTTTTTTTTAGATAATTCAAAAACAAAAAATCATATCAAAAATTTCTAGGAGTCATTTTGTTAGTCCTTTAATTGCACAACTTTCTTCCCATTTAACCAAATTTGTATCTCTTACAATTACCGAGATCCCATACCGGCCCTCCTTATCTTGGACATATATAGTGCTGTATACCTGATTATAATTTTTTCCCGCTAGATAGAAGTACTAGGGGTGGAGGCGTTGGCATGTATGTTAAAAATACTTTGCACGCTCAACGCGTGAATGTCATTGATAACGAATCTCTTGAACAGTTATTGTTAATCGTCAAAACTCAACAAATCTCGTTTGGTATTGGAGTTATCTATAGACCTCCCAATAAAAGCACCAATAGTTTCTTTGAAGTGCGGGAGGAAACCTTATCTGACATGATATCTACATGCCAAGAAATATCGATATGTTATCAAACAGTGCTAATGCAAACGAATTACAATCTCTTCTAGATACTTATAATATTTTTAAGTCATAGATGAGCCAACGAGAAATATGCCAATGATATACTAGCTAATTGATTCATTTTAACCGCAAATAAAGAACTGATTACAAATCATGGTGTAGAGCCGGTGCATGACTTAATTTTCTGCAATGTTTCCATTAACCGTCCTAAACTTTTGCCTGTATACAAAACTTCTAGAGATTTTCCTAAATTTAATCATGCTAATTAGTCATATCACTAATTTGTTTAACATTGATGCTCCAGTAAAATCTGCTCGTCTTTCAAAAAGAAACTGTCCGTGGTTCACAGAAACTCTCAAGTTTATGATGTCTCTTGGAGATAAAGCCTATAAACGTTACAAGAAAACAAAGAAGGTTGCCCACATTAATTATTATAAATCCTTAAGAAATCTTGTTATTACATCCTGCAGGAATGAGAAAAAGCTTATTTTGAACATAGACTGCGTCCCAAGGACTAGAAGGATCTGAGGAAAAAACTAAGAGACATGGACATTTACAATACTCGTAAATCCAAACAAAAGCAAATTCCTCCCGAACTTTTTTGTGTTAATGAAGTTAACCAATCATTTATTCATTCCAATGTAGCAGTTAACTTAAATTTTCAAGAAGCTCTTGCTTTAGATCTAAATAATAAAAAGCAAGGGATGAGTTCTGAATTTAAATTTAGAACCGTCACTGAAGAAGAAATTTATAAAATTATATGTAGTATCAAGTCCTTCTCATCTGATGTTGATAATATTAATATCAGGATGATAAAACTTTGCAGCTCACTAATTTTGCAGTACATAACACACATTATCACTTTTGTCTTGTTAAAAATGTTTTTCCATTGCAATGGAAAATCGCTAAAGTAATTCCTTTACCTAAAGTAAATCAACCAAATGAATTAAAAGATCTCAGACCTATAAGTTTATTATGTAGCATGTCAAAATTTTAAAAAAGTTTATGCAGTTTCAAATTCGGGCATTTTTAATTAGCTTTAACTTATTTCCAGAACTGCAATCGGGTTTTAGAAGAAGCCATAGCTGCACAACCGCTCTTTTAAACATTACCGACAATATATTCAAAGCTATCGACACTTGAATGTTAGCGGTTTTGATCTTACTAGACTACTCAAAGGCCTTCGACACGATCAATCACGAGATTCATGGTGCCATACTAACATACTTCAATGCTGCCTCTAAATTAATTCAGAATTACTTTAACAATCGATCACAATTGGTAATACTAGGCAACGAATGTTCTGAACTTCTTAAAGTGAATTCCGGAGTCCCCTAAGGCTCAATACTAGGGCCCATATTGTTCATAATATATACAAGTGATTTAGCTCACTCGTTGGGTCATGGCAAATCACATATCGAGAGATAAAAAAAGTGGTCCTCAGCGGGCTGTGGAAATTCAAACATATGAATAATATGTTGGTGGCACTGTAAGTCTATGTCGATGCTAGCAGGTTAGGTTTTGCGGGAGTGTGTGTGTCAAAACCGACGGAAAACCTAACCTGCTAACTTCGAATTTGACATAGACCAACAACATATTATTCATACGTTTGAATTTCCATAGCCCGCTGGGATCAGTTTTTTTTATCTCTTGATACATATGCAGACGATACTCAATTGTTGTATTCGTTTAACGTTAAGCATATTATAGACACTGCAATGGACAATATTAAAGACCTTATAAATTTTAACAAAGCATCCGAAAGCCACTGTTTGAGGTTAAATCCGAAAAAAATTGTAGTAATGTTCGGCAGGAATAAAGATCGAGATGAGTATCATCATAAAATAAATATAACGGTTGGTGATGACATACTCTACCACTGAAAGATGTTACTCGTAATAATGGCTTGCAAATCGATATTCAACTGAGATTCAAACAGCACGTAGATATTTGCATCGGAAAAGCGTATGCTAATTTAAAAATCCTCTATTCAAATAGACACATTTTAAACGTCAGAACTGAAGCTATTCGTGCAGAGTCCCTGGTCTTGTCCCAATTTAATTTTTGTGACGCAGTCTATGGACCATGTTTAGAAAAAAAAAACAGCGAGAAGGATACAGATTCTTCAAAGTTCTTGTATTCGGTTAATTTATGGCATTAGAAGTTTGATCGTGTGATGCATAAATTAAAAAATTAAGCTGGTTAAATATGTCTGATCGCAGACATCTGCATGCTTCTGTTTTATACCATAAAATAATATTAAGCCATAGGACACCTTACCTTTACAAGAAAATTACTTTTAGAACAGACGTTCATACGCTTAATCTCAGACACAGGGGTTTGCTCACTGTACCAATGCAAAGGACTACGATTTTTAAACGTTCCTTTACTTATAATATAACTAAAATCTACAATTCATTACCCGATTTTCTAAAGAATCTTTCAGTCGACAAATTTAAATGCGAACTTCAAAAAATCTTAATGTTGTTAACACCTATATTCTGTCCCAAACATAATACCAATATTTTTGCAGTTGGATATTGTATATGCAACCATAGATTACATTTAAAAGTTAAGGTTATTATACAGTGTCCGCCAAAAAGTCGGCAAAATATGGGAAAAATGTTTATTTTTGATTAGTCAAAAAAACTTTTTACGTCAATAATTTGTGCTTGTCTAAAAACCTATTTAGCCCCTATCATATATGCCGAGTGACTTTTACTTATTTAGAAAATGGAGTTTTTCGAAATTGTCAAACTCCAAAAAGTGCTATTTTTTGGAAATTAAGTCTTAATTCCAATGAGATTTTTTTCGAGTGTGTTATTTTTAGCTAACTAAACAATCTCAAGGCCAGAACACCCCTATTTTTTTAATTTTAGCTAAACATTTATTTTTAAATTTTTTACATATTTTTCAAAATTTCACATACAAAGACTTAATGTTAAAGTTCAAATTTTTTTATGTGAATATAATATAAAATGTTAATTACTTTTTTAGATTTTTTATTATTTACCGAAAAGTAGTATGTTTTCATAATTTTTACGTTTTCTATGCAAGGCGCTTTTTAGATTTTTTTCAGTTCTAATTAATATCGATTTAAATGGCTTCTGCAAACTCTAATCTAGCCCTGTTAATGAATTGCTGTTACAAAAATCCTGTAATAGTATATTACAGCCCGAGATGGGAAGTGTTTCATTACTGTCGAGAGATTAGTTAGCTGACTGAGACGCGAAGCGTCGAAATCAGCTATTTTCTCGAGACTAAGGAAACTTCCTGTCAAGTTTGTATACTATTTTATTCGCAACCACTTTATTCTAAACAATAATTGGAAAAATTATTATATTATGATACGACAGGTTGTGACGCGCATGAATGGATCAACGAGATTCCAGTGTCCCTACCTACTCAGCGGTCGGGAATGTACTTCCCGCACTCAGTTCCCGCACTTGAGCGGGAAGTAGCGGGCTGAAATGTACGACTTCCCCCACTCAAATGAGGTCAGGAATGTTAACATTACATATATGGTTGCGAATAAATGTTCTTTTACAGTTGTTTAAATGAGAAAATTGTTTAGAACATGTAATTGGATAAAAAAAATCTCCTTATTTAGACAACTGTAAAGGAACATTTACAGGATTTTTGTAACAGTTTCATTAACAGGGTTAGATTAGAGTTTCTTGAAGCCATTTAAATAGATATTAATTAGAACTGAAAAATATTTCTCCTAAAAAGCGCCCTTTATAGAAAACGTAAAAAATATGCAAACATACTACTTTTCGGTAACTAATAAAAAATCTAACGAAGTAATTAACATTTTACATTATATTCACCAATTTTAATTCTTTAAAGTGTTCACTTAAAAAATTTGGAACTTTAATATTAAGTCTTGGTATGTGAAATTTTAAAAAATATTTAAAAATTTGAAAAATTCATTTTTAGCTAAAGTTAACAAAAATTAGGGGTTTTCTAGCCTTGAGATTGTTTAGTTAGCTAAAAATAACACACTCTAAAAAAATCCAATTGTAATTTCCGAAAAATTGCACTTTTTCGATTTTGACAATTTCGAAAAACTCCATTTTCTAAACAAGTAAAAATCACTCGGTATATATGATAGGAGCTAAATAGGTTTTTAGACAAGCACAAATTATTGACGTAAAAAAATTTTTTTTAAATCAAAAATCAAAAATTTTTCCATGTTATGCCGACTTTTTGGCGGACACTGTATAATTCACTCGTATTTTTTTTTAATTTTTTGTTGAAATAAATATATTTTTGCAGTTGTTTTTGCTAGGTTAAGTGGAAGACCAGAAGCCCTTTGGGGTAACTGAACTTCGCCTCGAGGTTGACTCGTTCTTTTTTTTATATAGCGAATGTATTTCATTGTTATATTATCAAGTCAATAAAGGCAATATTTGGCATCTTCAATATTGGCTGAGGCTGGTAAACTTATACGAAGTATGTTCAAATTTAAATGATAATTTGAATTTCTCGCCCAAATAAAAACAAGCTCACAGAGAGTGGATATGTAGAAATATAATTTGACATTTATGTTGCTTAATATTCAGGTGTAGATGTGCCAGTGTGTAATTTTACAAAAATAATAACAATGAGTGAATAAGAAGTTCATACAAGAGCGGAACGACCCATTGTTGTACAATTTCTTACACGACAGGGCGTGAAATCGGCTGAGATTTGTAGAAGACTGACACCACAGTATGAAGAAAACACTGTGGCAGATTTAAGTGTATATAGTTTGAGTGAGGCCTTTAGAGATGGACGAGCGTGTAGAGAATGCAGCACACCCCCGTCGCCCAAAACTTCGAACACTGCAACCAATTATGACATGATTAATACATTAATTCGTAATGATAAATGTGTTACAGTGAGGGGAATTGCTTCATATTTGGAGGTAAGTATCGGAATTGTGCAAACTATTATTGACAGTGAGTTACAATACAGAAAAGTATGCGGTAGATGGATTCCAAGACTGCTAGCTGAAGAGCATAAGTAGTCTAGAGTCCAGGCCGCCCAATCATTGCTAGGGCGGTACCAAGAGTAGGGTGAAGGCTTTTTGCAGCATATTCTTACTACCGATGTGACATGGGTAAGCTATTTTACGATAGTAACGAAACGAACCTCTATGCCATGGCGTCATTCGTCTTCTCCAAAGCCCAAAAAATCAAGAACCACATTGTCAGCAGGCAAGGTTCTGGCAACGTTCTCCTGGAATATGTTTGGTGTTGTAACATTTACACATAGACTTTCTTACTAAACAAAGCACTATAAATGCGTAGTACTATTCACATCTCTTAAAAGACCCAGTAAAAAAGTAATCCGCAACAAGCGAAAAAACAGCAAGAGTTCTGTTTGTTTCCAACAGGACAATGCTCGTCCCCATGTTGCTGCCCAGACGATGCAGACAATTGAAAAATTGAAATGGATTATCCTACCCCATCCACCATGTAGCACGCATCTTGCTCCGTGGAATCACTACATGTTTGGAGCCTTGAAAGAGTTTTTAGGGGGAACGAAGTTCAGCTCCAACGAAGTGGTGTACTCAAAGTTATGTCGATTATTTTTGGGTAGTAGGTATCACGAAGGTCCACTGCACACGCAATGGACATGAGTGATTCCGCCCCAAAAATAGTCTACCTAACTTTGACTACGAAAATAGTATTCGAAGGACTATTCAGTGAACCAAACCCATGTTTCAAATTAAAAAGACTCAACACCTAGTTACACATGTTAAAATACAATTTGTGTAAACATCTACGATAGATATTTTAATTTGTTCAAAATAGGCACTTGAGTACTACGAGGAGCGTTCAAATATAAATTATAATTTAATATTTATTCAGAAACAAACACAAGGACTCTAATGTATATCATGTGATTTTTCTACTCAGCCTCCCTCTCTTTTAATAAACTGGTGCCATCTTTCCGGAAGTGTCTGTATTCCGCGAGAAAATATTCTTTTGGCTGCTGTCACACCAATTTCAGAACAATTTCGATGACTTATTCATTACATTGAGGTATTTTTCTCCTAGAAACTCTTTTAAAGGTCTAAACAAATAAAAAACTGATGCAGCAAGGTCCGAAATGTATGGTAAATGGGACAGCGAAATGGGGTCGAGCATTATCCTGTAAGACGCAGACAGAAAACTCGCTTTTTTTTCATGTTGCCCCTACTGATATTTAATGCAGAAAGAATATCTTTCACTGTAATTCGACGATCCTTTCAAAAAAGTACATTTTGCTCTGTCGGCATTTTCTTCTGTTGTTAATTTTTTTTTTGACGGCGAAAATGCGGTTCATTCTCGGCATCTTTGCAGCCATCTTTAAACGCTTTACTCCTTTTGTAAATGCTTATGTCTGATAGTGATTGCGCATCAAACTGTCTTTTAACTCTTACACAAATTTTTGTGGTTTGATATCTTCGTTGATAAGAAGTTTACTAATAATGCGTTGTTCGACGCTTGAATGCACTCTCACTTCACTCATGCTTGCCAATTGAATGAAAATGAATTGTGACGACTTAACGACTGAATGAAGTTAGGACTTGTTCCAGGGCATTAATTAATATATACAGCTTCTGTGCATGTCTGTCTTTTAGCGCGCAATTCAAATTATAAATCATATTTGAACGCTCCTCGTAGTACAATAGTCGCTGCAATTCGGTACTAGTACAATAGTCACTACAATTTATGTTGGTTGCCTATGAAATGCAAAATCTGACGTTTTCATTGGTCCACTTTTGACAGATGACAGGTGAACTAAATGGTCATTTATATTTGAACATTCCTTGTAGCTAGCATTTTTTGCACGATTGGAATAACTTCAGTACTTATCTTTACCATTATACAGTGATCGCCAAAAAGTTTGCATCAAATGGGAAATTTTTTTATTTAGAGTTTTTGGGAAAATCAAAATCCTGGTGATCAGAGGGATTGAAAAACATTACAATTGGTTCAAGGAAAAGTTGTTACGTGACATCCGTTATCTGTCAAATTTTAAATTTTTCAAAATAATTGCGAAAAATTCATTTACTAGTCAAAATAGTCAAGAAAAAAATTACCAAAAAAAGTAATTTTCTGTCTAAATACAAAATATTGGCTCAATTTTGGCTTTAGAACATGTAAACTGAATAAAGAAAAATCTCGCCATAAAGACAACTGTAAAAGAATATTTACAGGATTTTTTTTTAAATTAAATCATTTACAGCACTATATTAGTGTTTTTAGAAACCATTTAAGTAGATATTAATTATCACTTAAAATACCATAAGTAAACAAAGTTACGTCGACTTTTTTTGATGTGGTATCACGAATGTCCATTGTGCTTGGGTACTGAAGCGCAATGGACATGAGTAGTGATACCACCGCTAAAATAATATACTTAACTTTGACTAAGAATAGTATTCGAAGAACTATTCAATGAAACAAACTATTCTTTCAAATTAGTTTTTAATAAATCTAGCAACAAACCACGCAGTTTCTATAGTAACAGAAAACTAACTTTGATTTTTCCTAATAAAAACTACATTTGTTTAAAATAGTCACTTGAATACCTTCTAGGAAGATATATCCTCTGATTTTTTTTTGATTGGTCAAGAAAAGTCAAATTCTGGATTTTCATTGGTCACTTATTGACAGATGACAGGTGAATTGAATGGTCATTCAAAAATATTTCTCCTAAAAAGCCCCTTGCATCAAAAACGTAAAAACTATTACATTTAGGTAAATAATAAGTAATCTAAAGGAATAATTAACATATTCTATTGTTGTTTTTCAATTATAAATCATAAAAGTTTTTACCTAAAAAAAATTAATTTTAAAATTAAGTCTTGGTATGTGAAATGTAGAAAAATATTTTGAAAGTTGAAAAATTTGGATTTTGCAAAAGTTAAAGAAAAAAAGTTTTCTGGCCTTAAGATTGTACAGTTAGCTAAAACTACGCCATAAAAAATTCTCATTGAAATCTAAGCTAATTTCAGAAAAATAGCACTTTTTGAATATTGACAGTTCCGAAAACCGCCAGTTTCTAACTAAGTAAAAATCACTCTATATATCTGAGAGGGGCTAATGGATTTTCAGAGAAGCACAAATGCTTTTTTTTTAATGAAAGTGAACATTTTTTCCATTTGATGTCGATTTTTTGGCGGTCATTGTATATTGTAATGTTTAATTGTCAAAAATGACGTTTGTTCTTTGAAAAGTCATTTTTGTCATTTATTGACATTTGTAAGCGATAATTACTTATCGTCCAAAATCGAGAAAAAACTTTGAAGGTTTCTGAATAAAAATTCCTTCCATGCACTTATACAGTACCGAAGTTAAACTAACTTGAACTAATTGACTGGGAGAAGTTTGTTGCAATTTGAAATATGGAGATAATAATAGTTTTCTTTCGGCTTTTGTTGCTTCGCACAGCGATGTGTTCACGAGTTTGTCTAATTAGGGGAAGAACTGCTTTGATGTCTAAAAAAATATGTATATCGTCGAGGCCAGAGGTGCTTTTATTTTTAATTTTAGTAATAGCTTTCACAATGTTATCCTCCGTGAAGTAAATTATGCTAATAAATCCTTGTTGTCTTCTGAACTCAGGTAGTCCGGGCCCAATGCCAACAGGTTCCAAGTTAAAAGATAAACTAAATTCTTGTGCAAAAACGTTAGCCACTCCTTCGGGACTAATTTCCGATGGAAAGTTTTAACTTTGACATCGAGAGAGCTCTAATGTGTTTATAAAATTGCTTATAGCTTTGTTGATAACTATACTTACCGTTACGTACAGTTTTTTGTAAATGCAAGTTACTGCCATAAAAACTCGTGCGGTGAACTAAAAACTTCAATCGTGCAAAATAGAATTTATAATTCCAATCACGTCAGTATGAGTGATTATATAATATTGTAGTACACAAACCTTGTAAACGTTAATGTAATGTTTGCTTATTAGAAAAAAATTACCTGAATCGCAAATGAAGCTTGTAGCAGTCCTAAAATGTATTTTCTATTTTAATCCTGTCTGGCTTACGCTTTTGTTTTGCTTTGATAATTTTCGAGCCAGTAGGCGTGTAGGTTGCCTGTATGGTTTTAATAATTTTCGATTTACATTTGGCATTTCCCTCTTTGACATTTACAAGTAAATAACATCAGGCTTCTTTCGGTATTCATTTTGTACGTTTTGACTCTTAACTTTACTTCCAATGTTATAAATAAGATGCATTTTTGGAGCTCGTTTAGATGAATACTCAGAAATCAAATTTATATTCACAAATCGTCATAAATCGAATGTATATTTGATATAATGGTTTGGTGGATTGCTACACCCTATCTGATTGAATCAGGATTTGACAGTACTTTGAAAGTAAACCCGCCTTTTGGACACGTCAAAACTCAGGTACGGATTCAGTTTGTCATCCTGCTTTCATGTCGTTTGACGTTTTATGGGATATATTTAAGGCATCTGTTATCTCCAATAATCTTTAAGTAATCTTCGAATGCTGATGGAGCCTCCCTAGAAAACCTCCACCTATTCGGCTGCACATCATACACTAGAGAAAGCCCTGACACCTGGTAGAAAATACTAAATATCAAATATATTGATATAGTATTGACTTCACTAGGTAAGCCAATATTATATTAATCTTTAATGGACTGCTAAATTACACTTATCCATTCACTTCACTAATATTTTATTTTATTTCTTTGAATTGGCTAGCTCAGTTTGTAATATAACATTCCATCTCAGATGGGCACTTGCTTTAGAAAATTCTATCAAAATTATTGTATAAAAATGTTTGGTTATTGATAAGTTATTTTACAATTACTTTAAATTTTTCAACTGTATTTAGTAATTTATTTTCAATACAAAATAATTATGTCTAACTTTTTAAAAATCGAAATCAGTTGTTATCCCAATAATAATTTTTACTATAACGATTCTCAATTTTAAAAATAATGTTTTAAACTAACATTCTGGATTACTTTTTACTACATACAGTACACTTTCTTAATTAATCTGACACATTCCAAGTAACTTATTTAAATATTAATTCAGCTTATGACTTTCATATTGTTTCAGACTATCTTATAGTTGGTTCTAATTATTTAGTTTTCAATTATAAATTGCTCTTTGCTAATCATTCCTTTTCAATCCAAAGATGATAATTTTTTTTTAACAATAGATCGGCAGTCCTAGTCTGCAACTATTACAATATTTATTTCCAAAAAAACAACAATATAAATTGTGTTGGTAATTAGAAGTACATATTATAAAACATAAGAAATACAATTTTGATAATGGTTTTTTTAAAGCGTTTATTACTAGGTTTATTTAGTTACTTCTAAATTTTGTGAATTTCTGGTGTCGTGTTTGTGAATATAATTTCTTTTATTGAATGACGGCAGCTATTTCAATACAAGTGATGCTATTTCGAGTAAATATAAATTTGTAATAATATTTGAAAAGGGGCCTGCAACTATCTCTAGGATTCTTATGGTTAATTATTCGTAAAGCTCTTTTTTGAATTTTAAATACTGTGTTTAATATCATTAAATCAACGACGCCCCAAAAAGGTATACCAAAGCGAAGTACTGATTCAAATAAAGCAAAGTATGCTTGTCGAGCAATATTTTGACCGACTTTGTAAAGCAATATTTTAATTGCATACCAAGCAGTAGCAAGTAGTCTAGTGCAGAGAGCTTCAATGTGTTTATGAAATTTTAAATTTCTGTCCATGATGATCCGTAAAAACTGTATGTGATTTACATTTTCTATTATATTATTATCGATATTAACAGAAAATTTATTTGAAGATGAATAATGTATTATGCTAAATGACATTATTTTAGTTTTTGTTAGATTAAGTGATAGTTTGTTATTTGCAAACCAATCATTTATTTTTAAAATAGCAGGATAAACAGTGGCATTTCAAAGATTTAACATTGTTATTGGCCCAAGATACACTTGTATCATCAGCAAATAGTGTCATGTTTCCTGTAGAATTGGACGAAAAGTCGTTAATGTATATTAGAAATATCAGAGGTCCCAATACACTACCTTGTGGGACCCCACATAGAACATCTATTTGATGAGATCGTGAAGGTATTACACACATTTCCGATATATTGTTTAATTTCAACTAAGTGTTTACGATTATTCAAATATGATAGAAACCAATCTAAGAAAATTCCGCTAAATCCGTAATTTTCTAATTTTTATAATAGGTAATACAGTGCGAACGTTGGCTGTGGAACGCTCCAAATAAAAAATTCTCCGATCATATGCGGCCTAAATCCTCGGACACTTCGACCTTATTTTTTGAACGCTCTTCTTTTCTGATAGTTGTCAATTTTTTTTACCCCCATCTCTTTCCGTAATGACGTCATCGCCATTTTTTTTAAATGGCAGCCACCACTTTTTTCTATGGAGTCTGATTCTCCTTGAAATTCTGCGGTTGGGCGATGTTCATTTGATTAGGTAGCGACACTATTGGCATTTATGAAAAAAACTGATTTATGAAAAACTGAAAACACAAAATCGAGATAGCTGTGGAATTTTTATCAATTTATTTGAAACAAATGAATAACAATTTAACAGAACGTCAAATAAATAAAATATCAATTGATGAAAATTACGCAGCTATCTCGATTTTTTGTTTTCAATTTTACATAAATCAGTTTTTTTCATAAATACCAATAATGTTGCTATGTAATCAAATGAACATCGCCCAACCGCATATTGCTGTATGCAGCATTTCAAGGAGAATCAGATTCCATAGAAAAAAGTGGTGGCTGCCATTTAAAAAAATGGCGATGGCGTCATTACGGAAAGAGGTGGGGGTAAAAAAAAATTGACAACTATCAGAAAAGATGCGGGTTCAAAAAATAAGGTCGACATGTCCGAGGATTTTGGCCGCAGATGATCGGGGAATTTTTTATTTGGAGCGTTCCATAGCCAACCTTACCACTTTATATCAAAGTGTACACAGTCAAAAGCTTTTGAGAAATCACAAAATAAACTTACATTAGCTTTGCTGCTATTTAAGTATTCATATATAACCGAAAGAAAGTTAAAAATGGCATCACTTGTACCCCGATCTGCTCTGAAACCGAACTGTTGAGATGATAAGATGTGATTGGAATTCAAGAAAGCGATCATACGTTTGTGGACTAGACATTCTATAATTTAAAAAAAAGAAGATTGCAGTGCAATGGGTCTGTAGTTGGGCATTTCATTTTCGTTGCCGCTTTTAAAAAGAGGTTTTAATTAAATATATTGTAGAACAATCTGAAAATTGTTAATTTTGAGAAGACATGTTAATTAGTTCAGTCAGAACATGTAAGGCGTGTTCAGTTAGGTTTTGAATAACACCTGAGGTATTTCATATAAAGCAGCACTATGTTTATTCTTTGAATTGTTAATTTTTTGTTTGATTTCATGTACGGTCGCGGAATTAAAAATCCGGGCGAGTCTTACAGAGGATTTTTGCAATTTTTGGGTAATGTAAATTGGGCTTTGCATTTCTAGGTTAGCAATTGACAGCTAAACAATGAAGCATGCTGTCATATACGAGTAATTATTTTTACTTTGACTAATTTCACCAAGTAACGTGATAAGTAAAGTAAAGTAAGATATACACTGAATTATTATAAGTGCCCGGATTTGTAATTCCGCGACTGTACATCCGTTGGCAAAAGAAAGAACGTTTTCGTATTTACAGGGTCAGTTGTTGATAAGCGGTAAGTTCCTTGTGTTATATTACCTGTTTGGTTACTATTTGCCAATTTATTTGATGCGTAGCAATTTTTACTGTAGAATTTAGTTCAGTAAAAATACACACGTTTGTGGAAAACAATAACCTTCCTTTATTTTTAATTTAAAGGAATAAACAAATATACACACGTACACATTCGTTAATATTACACAAATGCAAATACAAAATACAAATACGTGAGGTGATCGCGCTGATCTGGGGCGACTGATCCCAAAACTAGGCTACTCCAGTTTATATAACCACTGTTTGAATGGAAGGAACCCCGTCCATTCTTTCAGATACAATAGCACCCTTCTCTCTATTGTGACAGACAAGTTTGGGAAGCTACTTCCGATAATAAAACGATTCTGGTCATTGCGTGTGCTCCTTTCATACTCGTATTGTGACCAGGGTTGGTCATTGCTGTCTGCCTGGAATTTGGATCACAAGGATATTTACGTAACTCTTCCTTTTGTCATTGGGTGCTCCTACGCTTGTGACATCCGTCGTGCTGTTTTTCGAATTTATACTTTTTACGTTTTTGGCAAGCTAGTCTGCATTGTTTGATAGCGACACAAATCACATTTGGCATCTACTACTTTTTGTTCGCATAAGTCGCACTGACGTTTATAGGCCATTCGTCACTCACGTTTTAGATAACACTGACGTTTACAAATTCGAGAGAAATTCGAAGAAATATATACAGGGTGAGCGCCTTAAAAAATAAAATATTGTTTATTTTTGCTTTAACTGATAGAAGTAATAATAATTTAAGCTTTATTATTAGCGAAAATAAGACCTAACAGATACAGGGTAAACATCGCAAATGGGACAGGATAGTATATTGTCTTTATAACGTAGCAAAAGCCTGTCCAATTCGAGCACGCCCGTGGCTTAGTTGTGTTAGCGGCCACAACTGGCGGACTAGAAACTGAACTCGAGATATTCGCTCGGGAGCGCGAATTTCGAATCCCAGCGTACTACATTTTTTTATTTGCAAATTGATCTAATTCTCGAGAGGAAAGATCCCTGTAAACGCCTTTACAGATTTTTTTATTTTAACAAGTTGAGCATTGTACGGCCAGATGCAAGCACATGAAGCACCAGCCTCTACACCGCAAGGTAAAATGAGGGTAATGATAATACATACATACATACATACAACATTAATTTCCACAAATGTAAAGATATTAATTTCAACTTTAGTGCGCATACTTACTATTATGTAGTGCACTAATGAAAACATTTTCATAAACTCAACTTTATTGTAAGAGGCACTTTACCCATCTTTAAAATCTATTTTTAGCTATAACTTTATCTGTAACTTTTTTTAAATTTTAGATTATTATCTGAAGGGACATTAAAAAGTGTAGAAATAAGGTACTCTTAGTTCATACGCGAGAAAGTAATTTACCTTCAGATACCTCTCATAGTTTTGGGTTGTTATTCAAATGCCCAATTATGAAGCAGTCATGATCACAAAAACAATGAGTAGTGATCGTAGTCTTGTAAACAGCAATGATAAATCAATTAATTCGTTGATGACAGAATGTTTTTACGTTTACGAAAATGCCGTGAAATAACCAACGTTTTCGTTATGTCACGGTATTTTCGTAAACGAAAAAGGAAAAAGGACCCGTCTTGCTTTTTTTAGTAGATTTGGTATATGATAAAAAATACAAAATGGTTGCAAAGTACAATAATTTGCACTATTGCTTTTGTTTTTTAAAAATTGTCGTTACAGAAATTCACTCTACGATACTTTTAGCTTGAGAAGTTGCAATATCAAAGAACTTATTCAAAACTTGCAACCCCTAATACTTTGCCACCTTAGGCTATAGCCTATGTTACCTAACGGATATGTATATTTTGACAACGAATATCAAGAAGTATGATCCGATACGGCCCTGGCCGTTACGGAAATTCACTCTACTTTTAATTAGATCTGATAATACAAGAATCCTCGTTCGGGTCACTCGTAAGATAGTGACGCAGCGGGCTTTGATCCCCTCTGTTCGGACTTTGAAAACATGTATAAATTGATTCAAAAATTCTAAATGATCAAGTTGCATCTCAGTCCAGCCAGCAATCGACACCAACATGAAGGTCGTTCTTGTGTTTACACTTTGCGTTATCTTCGCCTGCGTTGCCTGGGCTCGTCCTGATGGCGATCATTACACTGATGAATTTGATTCAATCGACCCAAATGAAATTCTAAACAACGACAGGCTTTATACCAATTACCTGGGGTGTTTAAAAACGAACACCAAATGTACTAAGGCTGGCACTACTCTTAGAAGTAAGTTCAAATAATTAACTAAAATTATGAAAACAGAAACAATTTTTTCAAGATTAATTTTAGTTATTACTTAACGATCTTGTTTAATCTTGTAAATGCTCATTCAGGAATATTACATACATACAAATTGGTTTTTTTCATGGTAAGATGTACTCTACTCGCTAAAGTAATGGGGTGGCATCTTATATTTATAAATAGAATTTCAGAAATTTACACATGAATGTTTAAAATAATTTACAATTTTTCTAAAACCATTAGATTTTATACAGTGCTTTCGTAAAGTAGTGGATAAATTTCTTAAAAAATCAAGGAATAACTTTTGGAAAAAACGCAGGGTTCCGTCGATTTTTATTTTTATTTGCGCATTTTTTCAAATCAAATCTTAAAATTGCAAAATACTAAATTTTATAAAACAACTAAATTAAATGTTTAAATTGTGCACCGTTGTCTGCCTGACAGTAGTCAAGACGACCGACATGTTTTTTATTGATTGCTGTCATCGATAAAAACGTTAAATAATACTTCCTAAAATTAAATTATTATTTTTCAATTTTAAAATTGTTTTTCCTAATACTTAGTCATGTGACCTATACTCAAAAATCAACTTAACTTAAGTAAGCCATTGCGTTCTTACATACTTCGTAATAAAAAAAGAGGGTTTCCATTAAGAAAAAAACATCTATGACGTTATACCTCCTACGCGGGCCACCCTGTATATATAGATTTTATTTGAAAAAATGTGCAAATAGAAATAAAAATCGACAGGTCTTAGCATTTTTCTCAAAAGTTATTACTGGAATGCTTAACGAATTTATCCACTGCTTTACGAAAACACTGTATATTTATTATTAACAGTTTTAAATAGCATTTCATTGATTTATTATATAAGTTCTTATTATTTGTTTAAACACTGCTGATGTTCTTATTTTCGTAAAATGCTTAAGTTGTAATCAAGGAAAATTGAGCGTTTATTCCTGTTTGTAATTCTAACGAACAAATGTTTTGATTGCAGATCTTGTTCCTGATGCTCTGAAAACCAGATGTGAAAAATGTACCGAAAAGCAAAAGGAGAACGCTAACATCATTATTGAGTGGATACTCGAACACAAACCCAATGATTTCCTGGATATTGAAGACATTTACGACAAAGAACACAATTATAGAACAAAGTACGCTGACGAATTGAAAAAGAGAAACCTCACTTTGCCTGCACTTAGAAGCTAAATAAATACATTTTGAGACTAGGAACATTACTAATTTCAGTATTAATAATTAACTAATAATATTCGATGTTATATCATCTCAGTATTGTTAAATTTTAATGTTTTATTATGAAAATAAATGTTCTCTTTAAATTCTTGTACTTATTCCGCATTTATTCTACTTACCAATCACTATATTTGTCAGACATTTGTTTATACGTATAGCCTTTTTTACTTTTATTTCATTTATGTATGATGTATTTCTACAATAATACCATAAAATATACCAACGATTGTATATTTATGCATTACACACACTAAATTTTGTCTGCTCTAAATCCGTTATCAACCATGACCGTGAAAATTATTATTCATCTGGATTTAATAATAATAATGTTTTCGTTTAATTACTACTTTTTCCTGAGTAATCACAGTTGTTACAAATACCTACATGTTTTTTAGCCTACAGGTTTTTTAATTGCAATTGCTCCAAATTACTTAAAAATATTTTGATAAAGTGTGGCCTCACCTCTTTTATAAACAAATAAAACCGTTTATCGAAATTTTTACATTTCGCAGGGGCTTTATTTCCGTATATAAAGCGGCATCTAACTCGCGATCCAACCCACTCTGAGCTAGCCAAACATATTTTAATAACATCCCACAACAAACCAATATCTTACCGGTTAAGTAAGGCTTAATCGTTTGGGCGTTATAAGCTTATTGTAGTATATTATGATTATTATTGTACTTCTGGTTGCGAAGCCGGCCATTTGGGCGCGAAGACACTTGGGCAAAAGGCCACTTGAGCGCGAAAGATTTGGGCGCGGGGAAATTAATTAAAGTCATTAGTATTAGCTAGCTTTACTATTAATAGGTCTGAAAATGTATTTTAAATAACGAAAATTACCTAAAGCACGTCCAAGGAGGTGACGGGTGGCAAAAATTTAGTATAGAAATATTAATTGTCAAAAATTAGAATTTCATTAACACAAATTGGTTCGACGAAAACAAGTTACAAATTTTAACTTTCCTATAAATACTAACAAATCTTTTGCGAAGATATATTACATTAAAATAGTAAGTAACAAAGAATAAATGAATAGAGATTGGGTAGTTTATTCCCCATCCAAAATTCAGAATATTGTTTTTATTGGAAAATATTTGCAAACAACGACAACGCCTTTAACAAAGAAAATGAGTAGGGGAAGTGTCGATATGATAGGATCATTTTTTTTAATAGTCGATTTTTCTACTAAAATTAGCTCGAAATTCCGAGTTTTTTTTATACATGTTTGGTTAATCATGAATAATGTTGTGGAGGTGTAGTATTTACTAAAACGCCACATGATTTATGAATTTTTTTAAATTTTTTCCTTCGGAGGCGCCATTATATCAAACTGTTTTATATGATGGCACCTATACATGAGATAAATAAAATAAAGTTAAAAATTGGAATTCCAATTTCAATAAATAATTGGATTATTCTTTCAATATTGTTTTATTAATTATAATAACTTCTCAGGATAAATAATGATTTAATAAATGTTTGTTCATTTATGCCAAATTTAAATTATTCACACTTAATGTGTTCCTAAATCTCAACGTTGACCCTTCTCGCGCTTAAGTGTCTCGCGCACAAGTGTCTCCGCGCCCAAACGGCCGTGCCCAAATGTCTTAGACCGTATATTGTCACAAGATATAGCAAATATTTATTTACAAACAATTACAAACAGATTTACAACATGTATTCTTGACCGAGTAATAATATTTCATATTTAAAAACAATTTCAGTTTATATTTCAGTAATTACCTTTTATGCGAGTATCAAAATTGTTAATAGTAGAGTTTTTTACAAAGTTTGTTGGATTATTATATGCATATACACACAGCTCGGAAGTATACAGTGTGTCTAAGATAAGGAGAGTCAATATGGGGATATCGTTAGCAGTAACGGTTAACTGGGACAAAAGTTGCGTAATTAAGAAACGCATAGAAATCCTTGATATGATTTCTCGTTGTTGAGTTATCTTAAAAAACCAAATTTTTGGATTTTCTATTCTATTTTTCCTGGGGTTAAATTAAAGTTAGAGCGAAGCTCACCGCAACTTTTCATGGACTTATAGATTACATTATCATTTCTTTACGTTTCGTCTTCGAGCAAGCAACATAAACTTTTTTTTTAAATATGGGCCTCATTTTCTGATAGTTGCTCGAAGAAGAAACGTCGGGTATAAACATAATTACGTAACCTTTAAGTCCATGAAAACTTGCTACGAAGAAGTTTTATCAGTTTTGCTCTAACTTTAATATTTACCCCACAAAAAAATAGAACGGAAAATCCGAAAATTGGGTTTTTACTTCCTTTTACGATAAAGGAAGTATTGGATTCCCCCAAAAATTCGAAATTGAATTTTCAACAGATCTTCACGTTTTAGAGTGTCCTAAACCCAAAAAACATGTTTTTGTTTATTGGTCGGTCTGTCTGTGTGTCTATCTGTCTGGCTGTGTGCCTGTGAACGGAATATCTCAAAAACGAAAATAACTATGGCGTTGAAACTTCATATATAGTTTTCTGTAATATTTAGATGCGACAGCAAGCTTTTGAAGAAAATCGCATAACCGGAAGTATGGTGTTTAGGTATTCTTGTGATTTTTCAGGTTTTTTTTTCGATTTTTTCAAAAACGGCTGTTACGATTTTTTTCAAACTTTACATTTTTATTACATTTTTAATGTGTATTGATGTGAGATAGGTGATTTTCCAGTTCAATACCGCTAAAATGGGTTTCTTTTGTTTTTTACTTCCTTTTACAATAAAGGAAGTAGTGGATTCACCCCAAAAATTCGAAATTGAGTTTTCAATAGACCTTCACATTTCAGAGTCCCCTGAACCCAAAAAACATATTTTTTTTGTTGGTCTGTCTGTGTCTGTGTGTCTGTGTGTGTGTCTGCGAATAGAATATCTCATAAACTAAAAGAGGTATGGGGTTAAAACTTCATATATAAGTTAGGTGTACTATGTAGATGCGACAGCAAGCTTTTGAAGAATATCGCATAACCGGAAGTAGGTGTTTACTCTTGTGATTTTTCAGTTTTTTTCGATTTTTTCGAAGACGGCTATAACGATCTTTTTCAAACTTCTCATTTTTATTACATTTTTAAGGTGTATTGATGTGAGATAGGTGATTTTCCAGTTGAATACTTCTAAAATGGGTTTCTTTGATTTTTTTCCTATTTTTTTTTATTATTCCTGTTTTAAATAAAACACCCGGGATATTATTACATTTTTAATTCACCTTAAAATTATAGAGAAAATTTTTCTCTTCACCTAACGCTCTATTTTCCACCATTTTTGTAGAACTTGTAATTTATTAGAAATTTTGACAAATGCTTAAAAATTTAAAATAAAATTTTTACTGTAAAAGGAAGTTGTGTGGGTGTATCACACCAGATTTTTTTCTAGTTTTTTAATTAACTCCTATTTTAAATAGAACGCCCAGTATATTATTACATTTTTGAATTCAACTTAAAATTTTAGAGAAAATTTGTCTCTTGAACTAACGCTCTATTTTGTACGGTTTCTGTAGAATTTGTAATTTTTGATTTTTTTTCCAAAAGCTTAAAAATAAAAAATCAAATTTTTGGCTAATTCTAAGATCACTGTAAAAGGAAGTTGTGTGCGTGTATCACACCAGATTTTTTTAATATAGGTAACTCGTAACGAAAAATCATGTCAAGGATTTCTAGGGGTAATTTTGTTAGTCCTTTAACCTTTAATTAACAGGATCCCCATACTGGCCGTGCTTATCTTGAACACACTGTATAAAGCAGGTACACTGAGAATCATATACTTTTTAAAGTGGTCTACGCAACTGGTACTAAAAGTTATTTTGGTGATACATATAACAAATCGATTCTGTGTTGTAAAGATCTAGTTAAATTGCATGGACCAACTCCAAACAGGAATACCATATCTGAGACGACCTCCTATACGAGCTTGGTAAATATTATTTAACTGTTCATTGGTTAAGACAGCTCGTAAATGTTTAAATAAATATAGAGCACAAAGAACTTTGGAAAGTAAATGTCACAGTGAGGTCTCCACGTTAAACATTCGTCAACGTGCACTCCTAGAAATTTTTGACGGTCTGAATTTTTTGTATATCCACATTTCTTCAATCTTTTTGACTATTGTGAACTCTTCAAAATTTGTTTTTCAGAAATATCGAACTATTACAGAACCAGATATACAGAACATGCATAACGCTATTGTTTCGATTTAGACACGGTAATGAAAGAATCGTCCGCATATAACAGTGGTCGCCAACCTGTCGATCGCGAGCTACCGGTAGCTCGCGGGGGCAATTCTGGTAGCTCTCACAACGAAAATACAAAATCAGAGAAGCTTCCTAAAATTCCACAAAAAAATCTAATTGTCATAATATTAAACATAAACAGCGGCAACGTTGCGGCGAGCGATCTGCCGCTGACGCCATCAAGCTAGAATCGGCTAGAATCGGCTAGAACCGACCAGCCGGACCAGTGCGTTAGTGTTCGAGAACGATCTGGATTGCTTTGAACGGGATAAATACGCACGGCGCGGCGACATTGCGCTTAGTTTAAAACTGAACGCGTAACCAACGTCCAGCGGTTGGGTTAGTAGTGAACAACAAAAAATAATATTATGGCAAGCAGTTGTAAGAAGGTAAAGACATACCACTTTCATTCGGAATGGGAAGAACAATACTTTTTTACAGAAGTTAAAGATAAAAATGTGTGTTTGTTATGTAATACTTCGGTCTCCGTTGCTAAAAAAGGAAATATTGAGAGACATCATAAAACTGTACATTCTAATTTTGAAAAATCATTCCCACTACATTCTGCCGCCAGAAAGGAGAAACTGAAACAGTTAAAAAAGCAGTTAATTGGACAACAATCAATATTTTTAAGAACAATCGACAAAAATAAGGCTGCAACTGAAGCATCGTACCGTGTGTTCCAGATAATTGCACAAAAAAAGAAACCTTATGAAGACGGGGAAATGATAAAACAGGCGTTTTTAGAAGCTGCTGACTCGTTATTTGCCAACTTTAGAAACAAAGACGAGATAGTTTCAGCTATAAAATCTATGCAACTTTCTGCTAATACAGTGATGAGACGTGTAGAAGTAATGAGCAATGATATTTTTTTACAGTTAAGAACTGACTTAGATAACTGTGTTTATTTTTCACTTCAACTGGATGAATCAACAGATGTCGTTGACACTGTCCAGATGGCCGTGTTCGTCAGGATGGTTTTTAGTGATTTTACGATTAAAGAAGATCTTTTGAAGTTTATTCCACTGAAAGGACACACTACTGGACAGGAGTTGTTTTCTCATTTAAAAAATATTATTTCTTCCGAGAAAATTCCAATATCGAAAATGGTAGGCTTGACAACCGATGGCGCTCCAGCTATGGTGGGTTTTGATAAGGGTCTGGTGGCGTTATGTCGTAAAGATGAAACTTTTCCGCAATTTCTCTCTTACCACTGCATTATCCATCAAGAAGCATTATGTGGAAATTTCCTGAAACTAAACAACGTTATGAAACTGGTGGTAAAAATTGTGAACAAGATTAGAGCTCAAGCGTTACAAAGAAGATTATTCAAAACCTTGGCCGATGAAGTTGACTGTCAATACGGGGACCTACTCCTTCACTCTGAAGTCCGATGGTTAAGTAGAGGACGGGTGCTGAAACGTTTTAATGATGTCCTATCTGGCATAGTTCAATTTTTCAAAAAACGCGATGAACCGACTCCGGAACTAGAAAATTCAATCTGGCTTAGAGATTTTGGTTTTCTCGTGGACATTACCGAGAAATTAAACGAACTTAATTTGCAGCTTCAGGGGAGAGACAAAGAACTAGCAGAAATGATTTCTGATATAAAAGCATTTATCAAAAAGCTGGAGTTTTGGGAACAAAACCTAATTAACAGCGATGCCAAGCATTTTCCTATTCTTTCAGAAAAAATATCTCAAAATCCATTAGAACCCTATGACAGCAAATATCATGTAGAAATAGTTTCTACCCTGAAGAATAACTTCAAAAATCGTTTTAAGGATTTCAACGAAATGGCTTTAGTAGCGCAGTTTGTTGTTTCACCCTTTATGGAAATTAATATCCAACAGTTTGCAACTTGTGTTATGCAGAACTTTGGCGAAGACATCGCTGCAACAGAAATGGAAGTAATTGATTTTCAAAATGATTTCGCCTTAAAATCGTTAGTCTCAAGTACCAAATGTATCTGGCCTATTGTAAGTAAAGACAAATATTCAGTTCTATGCCGTGTTGCCTTGAAAGTGAAAGCATTATTCAGTTCAACCTATTTGTGTGAATCTTCTTTTTCCAATATGAAGTTTATTAAGAACAAATATCGCAATCGACTTACAGATGAACATTTGGATAATTGTATTGGAATGGCTGTATCAAATTATACTGCAAACATTAAAAAAATTATCGATGAGTCTGAGTGTCAGCCTTCTCATTGAACGTGCTTTTTTATTTTTCAATGTTTATGTTCATGATAGTGCGTTACTTTTTTGTTGTTATTATTAACTATTTTTAAATCTTACGTGACATGCCGTTGTGGCTGGATAAAAGTTTGTGTTTATTTTTCAAACAACTTCGTTTGGTAGGTAGGAATGTAGTTATTATTAGTACCTATGTATTATGTATTACCAGTTAAATAAATAGTAAAATAAATACATATAATGATAAATTAACTGTGGATTATTTCATTTACGTTGCGTTGCGTGGCTTCCGTGTGGGTAGCTCGCTGTTTATTCCAAAATTAACAAGTAGCTCAACACATTGAAGAGGTTGGCGACCACTGGCATATAAGGTAAATAAAGCTAAACCTTCTACTATATTCATATTCTTCTTTTTCTTCTTTCTCCTATTGAATAAGCCTTAAGGCTTGTTGATATAACCAACGGTTTCTCCTTCTTTTATTCCTGTGCTGTTGATTCCCAACTGTCTTTCTAGCGCTTTAGCGGTCTTCCCCTCGATCTTTGCCCGCATGGTTTTCCGTCTCCTGCTGCGTGCTAGCCTATCGTTGTTCATCCTATTTACGTGCTTATTTCATCCCGTAATCTCTGTTTAATCCATCGTACAATATCTTGTGTCTTACATTCTTGGCGTATAGCATCGCTTCTTACCCTATCCCTAACTACTATAATGCTATATCCCTTAGCACTTTAACTTCTGATATTCTGAGGATTCTCTTGGATTTACTATTTTCGGGTCTCATCTCTGCCGCAAATGTTGTTATAGGCCGCACGTATGTTTTATATACACGTATTTTACAGTCGATGCTCATGTGCTCGCTGCAGCCAGCTACTGTCGTAGCTTTGTTAACCTGGTCTGGCATTTTCTTTAATAGGTCTCTATCTAGTAATTGTCGCACCCAGGTACTAGAATGGCATTACCTATTCTATTGTTTTGTTATTCACCACCAGTTTCTATCAAACAGTGGCGTACCAGATTTGTCTAAAATAAGGCAACTTAGGTAGCCCCGATGCACGCTACTGGTGGAAATAAATTAAATTTATTTTGACCAAACTTCGCCACTTGATGAAATACTAACATACACCAAGTTTCATTAGAATACATCCAGGCGTATACCAGATTTTTGAAAAAAACGATTTTTTGTTTAAACTTCAATATCCTGTATCTTGAAAACGAAGCCGTTTAGGTCTCATGTCTGTATAAACTTTTCATCTTCGAATTGGTCAAGGAATCACCCCTTAAAGTTTGTCTACGTACTTAATTAACACCCTGTATATATTCTGTAATAGCTCACCAGGTAAACTATGGCTTAATTCATGTAATGTCTTAAGTATCAAATGATAACTGCTTTTACATCGAGAGCTCTTATTTTCAGAGTGGGTTCATCAAAATCTAGTTTGCTATCAATGATACTTAATGTCAAACTTGACTTTCAAAATTTATCAAACTAGGTAAACTGACAACTGTATCTCACATTGACATTTACTACTATTCAAATCACCTATGTAAGTACTAACTAAACTTTATGTTATCACTTTCAAAATTGACAGTTATTCAAAATGCTTTTTCAACTTATCTTAACAAACCTTAATAGCTGCTCATGCTTTCACTGCAAACACCAATCACTACTGGATTCTGTCATCGATAGACTGCAGCACTCAATGTCCAATTCACCAACAGCAACCCCTTTGATGGTCCGTGACTCCTTTCAACTACTCTTGACCTGCCAAACCAACTCATCCCTAATTCGAGTCCTAGCTCCTTCTGGATGTCACCGTCAGACATCCTCCTGGTATCCTCCTTCTGGCTCCGTCCGGTCAAATCAACTCCCTTGGTTCCAAAATCCTGTCCTGGTTACTCCTGGATGTCACTGTTCCTGCCGGATGCCACGGCTCCTTCTGGATGTCACCGTCACACGATCCAAGTCCTGGTACGTTTCTATCCTTTTATAAATTCCAATTATAACTTTGTTCCCCTTTTTGCAGATAATCTGATGTCTCAAGCAATGTCCACAGAACACCCAAATCAAATAATAAATTGTAAAATACCTCTTCTAATATCTTGTACGTATGAATAAATCCAAATCCCCTCAACTAGTATAATGTCCTGTATTCTATATCCAATTAACTGTATCTGTAGCTTCTCCTCTAACACTTGATGTCACAATATATTTTCCATTATAAATATTTTACTTTATTTTTCCTCGTAGATTTGTTTTCAGCCTTTATTTAATTTGTTTTCACCAAAATTAGACAAATGAAGGCAGAGATTCTATTGTTTATTATACCAAAATTATTACAGCCAAATTACATACATGCTTTCTTGGGTTGTTTTTTGTAACTGTTTTTAAACAAACTTTTTATATCTATTAGAGACAAATCTGAATGCACACTTCCCATTTTTTTCTAAATAATGCTATATACAGAATTTTCTTAACAAATACATTTGTCAATGTTACCTTGGTTTATTTTTATAAATATTAAATACAACCATTAAGTTTAATCCATTCCAATAAATATGTATGTATGTATGTATGTATTATCTGTAACCTCATTTACCTTACGGTGTCGAGGCTAGTGCTTTTATGCGCTGGCATCTGGCGGTACAATGATCAACTTGCCCCGGATTCGGGATACAGAGTTGGATCGCGCCTTTGGTGCTTGCGCAGCAACCATTGTGTGAAGTGTGTGTATTGGTGATGTGTTGACCTTGTTACTCTATCTCTTAGGTCTGTGGTTCTGAGTAGAGCACAGTTAATTTGGTGCCCAACTGTGAATGGTCTCACCGAGCCCGATTCCAATCACCAAGGCGGAAAAATTCCGACCCCCGCGGGATTCGAACCGAGGACTTGCTTAATGCAAGTCTGGCGCGTACCCAACAGCGCCACGCGGCTTCTCTCCAATAAATATAACAATATTAAATGATTCACAATGAAAAGAACCCTTGTTTCTTTTACTTTCATTATTTATGCTCAAAACTTTATACCCATCAAGATTCAATTATTATAACTGTCCAACTTTATTAGTTCATTTTAAATATTTCTTTCATATGCTTTAATTTCCTGCATCATGTATCATAACAATACATATGATAATTTAATTGTATAATATAATAATAATAATGGTGAGGCACTAACACCCCTTGAAGGAGCTTGGCCTGCAAGGCGGAAGGTTAGAGCTTCCGTATCCTCGCTCTCACACCCGGCTGTCGCGTGTCAAATTCATGAAATTGTATAATATATAGAATATAAATAAATATGTCAATATTCATAGATTTATATATATACAAGGTGTAGAAATGCTTTACGCACCATAGGGTTTTCAATGGTAATTTTTTCATATGACAATATTTGCTTCCCTAATTATTTTAGAGCAAACTTGTAAATAGGTTTTCTGTAGAGCAAACAATTCTGCATCCATTTATGCCATCATTTTTGTCATTTTACGTCAGAAAACCTAATAATGAAAGAAACTAGAATTATCATTTTTTCAAAAATCGGTGCAAATTGTGAAGTGGTGGTATGCTGGAAGCAGATCAGCTGTAATAAGTGCCATGGTTGTCGCTACATTTGACAGATGCAAACAAATAAACAGCAAACTAATTTGTTGATGCTTTGAGATGCTTCAATAATTTCAAGGCACCACTGATTTGTCTAAAAATGGTAATCTTATTGCTTTAAATTTTCGGTTTGCCGACATGTAATATGACAAATGCTGGCATAAATGGATACAGAATTTTGGTCTCTACAAAAAACTTTCATACAAGTTTGCTCTAAAATAATTAGGGAAGCAAATATTTTCATATGAAAAAATTACCATTGAAATCCCTATGGTGCGTAAAGGATTTCTACACCCTGTATAAATTAATATAATATATAATTATATAATATTGACAACTACTAATAATCAGTTTAATTTAACAGTTCGTAAAATTGTAGGACAAATATTAATATTATTTTCTACAGACCTCTAGCGGCTAAACTAAGCAATTTTGTATATAGGTAAGTTGAGTTAAATCATCATATTTTGGGCCAAGGAACTTGCGGTCTTCCGTTGTACACGGACACTATATATTAAAAATAAACATTTATTAAAAAATATTAAATGTTAATAAAAGATCATCATAAAGAAATCATCATAAAAATCAATCATTCAAAAATCATTATTAACATAAAATAATCATCAATAAAAAATCATAACCATCAAAATATCATCATCAAAAAATCATCAACAAAATCATCGAAATTATAAAAAATCATTAAAAAACAATATACTTTAGTACTGCCAAACGTATAACACATTCCTCTTTCATAATTACATATAAGAATGCAGTAGATTGTGCTCTCATAATCATAAAAAAAAATTCTCAAAAAATCATAAAAAAATCATAATAAAATCATCACCAAAAAAGAATCATACAAAATAATCATAAAAAAATCCTCAAAAAATCATAAAAAAACAGAATCAAAACAATCATAAAAAATCATCAAAAAATTATTACATCATCAAAAATCTTCATCGATAAATTATCAAAACAACACCGAAAAATCATTAAAAAATCATCGAAAAATCATCAAAAAATCATCAAAAAGTAATCAATTAAAAACAATATACTTCAGTACTGCCAAACGTATAACACGAATCCGTCCACATTCCTCTTTCATAATTTTATATAAGAATGCAGTAGATGGCGCTCTCATCAAAAAATAGTCATCAAAAGATCTGCTCGTCAACAAAAAATCATAATTATCAAAAAATCATCACCAAAAAATAAGTTGCCAATGATGATCCGTTGATGGCAACATAAATAGGCTCGTAGGCTGTTGTAGATTTTCCTTTTCTGGACCGACTGGAAAATCTTGGGCGCCATTTTCTTAAATATTAATTTCCGAGCCTCGAGTTACTGATGCACCGGATGCCAAAGTGCATAAGCTAACAGGACCAAAATAATACTAACTAAATGCAGCAAAACCATTTATTCTCATATCCTCAAAGCTAATTAGAAATCGCAATAACAGTAGCAAACCTAATTAAATCGAACTAACGTGGAACAAAAAATTCGCTACATAAAGAAATATAAACAAATAGCTATATACAAATATCCCAACATTTATTAACATGTAAACAAATCCGAAATCTATACAAAATTTAAATAAATACAGTTGGTTTAACGACAAACCTATAGCTCGCAGGAAGTTGTAATAATGAAAATTGACGCATCCGAATACCTTTATAACAACGTGCTTATCAGCAACAATTCATTGGGAAAATCGATTTAATTTAACAATTTTTGATCAACTTTATCGAGCGGTTGGCCTAATTACATATATTGAAAACAATTGCAACTTTAAAAAATAACCGCTGGGTGGGCTGCGACTCATGATCATGGTTCAGTTACCGTACGCGGTTCTGCGGTTGATCTTGATCAAGCGATTATAAGGTAAACTAATAGACAACTCAAGTAAACGATAATTCACGCAAATTATGAGCCAAACAATAATTTAACTAGCCCTAGACAGGGCAAATCGGTTTTACAATTGTAAAAGTAAATTAATGTAATCAACAAAGATATCAACGCGATAACTATTCAGATAGGCAATTCTTAAATGTAAATTGTAATTTTTTACTAATCACTACCCACTACGCTATATCTCGGAGCACGTCCTCGTCAAATAATTCGAACCGATGATAAAAGACTAAGGGCCGGTTCTACAATCCAAGGATAAAGTTATCCCGGGGATAAATACCCTAGAAACGATTATTGTAACAAAGAAAACTATGACAATTATACCTCGGATAGCTTATTCTAAGTATATACTTGTATTGTAGAATCGGCCATAAGAGACCTGACCTTATCTCCAGCATACGGACGATCTAGTCCCAAGATTATTAATTGGCAGAACCTAACCGTCACAGCAGAACTTGAGGGGCTGCGATACTGCAGTAGCCAAGGCAGATTAAGATCTTCTTAGCCCTTCTGCCTTTCGATTTCCAACTTCTTACAGCCAAAACTTTCCCCCAGCAAGACGTCATGCGATCCTATGGTAGCGAACGAATCAGGGAACCATCAGACAGGCCCCATAAATGAACGGATGGGTAGAATGCGAAGCTAATTTATGCAAGCTCGACGAAATGGATGCAAGACCAAAAGAAGAAAAGCCCTGAAAATGTATAATAAAATTACCAAAACGTACAACGAAACCTCGTTCTCATACGTACTAAGTTGTTAAGCGGCTTCTTGTTTAATTCCGATATTCGGATTTCTTCTCGTTCTCCCAAATCGATTAGTTTAGCAACGTAACTGTACCTTATATTGCGAATAAAAGTCTCCAATATATTCCAAATTACCACAATATAAATATATTATTTTGCGAAGTAGATCCCCAAATTTCGGCACTAAGATATCTCCTCAAAATAACTTAACACGCCTCGCTAACGTTTCGGGCGCACAGTTCAAATCGAAAGTCTCAGTTCAGAGCGGGTCAGCCGTGCTTGCATATTCGATAAGAACGAAATACAAGGGAAACATTTAAATTAATTAACTAATAGAAGTTAATTGCTACAAAAAGCATGAAAAAATAAATCATAAATAAATTAAAAAATCATCAACAAATTATCAAAAAATCATTAACAAATCATCAAAAAATTATCATCAAAATTTCATAATCATCAAAAAATCATCAAACAAATCATTATTATCTTTAAAAAATAATATACTTCAGTACTGCCAAACGTATAACACGAATTCGTCCGCATTCCTCTTCTATAATTTCATATAAGAATGCAGTAGAATATTCACAAAAAAATATTCTCATTAACAAAAAAATTTCATAAAAAAATTATAATAAAAAAAAATCTTCTCCGAAAAATCATCACCAAAAAATCATCATCATCAAAAAATAGTAATTAATATCCATTCGTCGAAGAGTGAGCAGCTTTTTTTTGTTGTCGGCTAGTTCAATTTGTGCCCATACTTCGTTTTTGCCGTGAATTACGCATATATCTTGTATTGGGTGCTCGAACCCCATTCAGCATTACGAAACCACTTGCGTCCGTAGTCTACGTACACGTACCAGTACATAGAAAGGATGAAAGATGTCGTTGATTTGTATCGTCGCGTCGTAATTAATCGTTCACTACGTGATTTTTTATTCTGATGACCGCGAAAAAAAAGTTGGTATAGAATCATTTATTTTAGTGTTATTGATAAAAATCTTACAAAAGTCAAACAGTAATCACAGTTATAACATTAACATTAACATTAAGATCACATTGATTAAATATCAATTAAAGTCTTATTGACAAATTCGTCCACTGAATAGAAAGTTTTGAATATTTAAGTTTTTAACATTCATTGGAAGTTTGTTGTAAAGCTTCAGGTCTATAGAATTTTGTAATGACTTACTTAATCTATATCTAGGTACAATAAGATGATTTGCTCCACGTGTATCATAATTATGTACATCAGAATTCACAATATAATGCTGTTTATGCTTGTGTACATAAGTTAAGGAATAGAAAATGTAAATACATGGCAGCGTCATAATTCTGTGTTTAACAAATAAAGGTCTACAAGAGTCGCGGAAGTTCGCATATGTAATTAATCTTAACGCTTTCTTTTGCAATTTAAAAATCCTAATCAGGTCAACAGCGCGCCCCCATAATAATATACCGTATGTAATATGAGACTGAAACAGTGCAAACATAGCAGTTTTCAGCGTATTAAAGTCTAATACACTGCGCAAACGTCTTAAGACAAATAAAGCTGTAGACAATTTTTTAGCCAAGCAAGAGATGTGCTCCGACCAATTCATTTGACTATCCAATGTCAATCCCAACAAATGAACTGTACTTTCTTGCTGAACAGAATAATCATTTCTTAGGGAGAATATCATTCGTTGTGTTTTATTGACATTCAATTGAAGACCATTTGAAGACAACCAGATGTTAGCTCTTACTTCCAAGTTTTTCATTGTCTGAATTAGAACCTTGCTTTCTTTGTTTGAACACAGCAACGTTGTATCGTCTGAAAAAAATATACTCTTATGAGGCAACAGGTAGTAGTAGAAATCATTTACATAAATGAGAAAGAGGAGTGGCCCCAATACAGAGCCTTGGGGCACTCCATGGTCAACATTTGTTGTGGCAGAGACCGTACCTTTTACGTCAACACATTGCCGTCTGTCGCCTAGATAGGACGTGAAAAACTGCAGTGGTAACCCACGAATACCATAGTGTTCTAGTTTTATAACCAATAAATGATGCAGAACACAATCAAAGGCTTTGGTGAGGACACACAGAGTGACAGCTGTATGCTCACCCTTCTCATAGCCTTTAACTACGTCATCCACTAGATTTTTTACTGCCAACTCTGTAGAAAATCCCTCCCGGAAGCCGAACTGACCAGGATTTAATAAGAAATTGCTCTCTAGGAATTTTTGTAGACGAGGTTTAACCAAGAAGACTATACTAAGGAGATGCAACTTCCTATGACGGCTCTATATAAAAGCGGCCCTTATGTCGGGGATAGCCGTCGCGGCGCTGTCGACAGCGTGTACTGCCGTTCGAGAGTTGGAAGCGAGCTAAATTAACCTGTAATCGCGGTTAAAAGTCAGTTTACGGTTGTTAATCCAATGGAGTGTATTTCAAGTGTGTTATTAATTGTTAAAACATGGTCCGAATTTCCAGTTACACTCAGCAAATGTTTGACATTGACAGTTCACGAGTTTTGTGAATGAATAATTGTACACCACGGCCGCCTTACTTGTCAGCTTTTAGCGGTCCGCTTCGAAACGGGAGTTGCGTGTCCTTAGTATAGTGTTCTTGGGTTTAACTATCAATTCCACCACTTTCCCAAAAACTGGAATAATCGAAATAGGGCGATAGTTTGCCGGTATATCTCGATTCCCTTTTTTAAAAATAGAAACGACCCTAGATGTTTTAAGAGCTGTAGGGAAAATACCCTGCTGGAAGCATGCATTTACAAGACTAGCAAAGGGCTCTGCAACTATATCTATTATTTCTTTGAGTATTTTGCTATTCATATGATAGATATGGAGGGTGTTAGAAGTTTTCATGCGAATAACAACATTTATAAGTTCGTCAGCTGTGACTGGTTCGAGAAAAAATGATTTCCTTGTGCTAGGAAGATTACCCAATTTGAGGCATCAAAATTGGTATTGAGGTTAGTTAATTTATTAAAAATTTCATCAGCTACTAAAGTAAAAAATGTGTTAAAATCATCCGCGCTAATTTTTTCAGAAATATTATTACCGTTAGCTTTATTTCTTTCAAAATTGATCAGTCTCCAAGAGTCTTTGGCTTTATTAGATGAATTCGCTATAAATGAGCTACATGCAGCTTTTTTGGAAATAATGATGTTGTTCGAATATTCTTTCTTGTATTTCTTATAGACTTCCAAAACATCGGGATCACCTGTGCAGTCTACGATGGTTTTAAGAGATAATAATGTGTTCCTCATGCTCTTAAGGGCAGGAGTAAACCAAGAGACAGGCATATTGTTACTTACTGCGCTCTTTTTGAGAGGGAAAGCTGATACTATACTTTTTTTAACAGAGGACATCAAATATGCGGCTAGAAAATCTACATCCTTAGAGGAATAAGGTCCAAAAGAGGTAGTTTATCCAAGGGTGTCATAACTTTTTACAAAATTTAAGTCAGTTCTGATTAGATAATAGAAACGGTGAAACTTCTTTTATTCTAAAGCTACCCTTGTTTGGAATCGCTAAGAGCAGTAGTTTTCCAGGAAACTGAACCTAAAGATTGATTTCGCTGCTAAAAGTTGTCTAAAATTTCGTAGCATTTTTTGTCTACAAATCGTGATAGAAAGTGTTGACATAAACAAACAACTAGTGTGTATATGTTGTCATGTAACTGATAGTCACTAGCTTTCGCCATGTTAAATCACGGCTACTACGTGTTTTGGATATAAAAACTTTAAAATCATTATAACTTCTGAATGAAGGACGATGAGATCTATGTTTATTTGCAATATTTTTCATGAAATGAATTATTTATTGGTAAAATTTATCAACAATCAGAACTATGTACATATACACTAACATATATACAATACATATTTGTTCTATGAGCTGATTTGCTGACACTTGAGGGAGTCTGCCTATTGGCGTTGCCCTAGAAAAATTACCGGTTTAGCAGGTCTGGAGGCCACTTTTTTAGTCGTTTGTAGGCTGGTGCTTCGAGTAACGTCTGAAGCGAAGGGGTAGGATGAGATAACAGAGTATTATGATGTTTCTCTGCACGTAGCTGGCCGTCTTCCTTTACGGTTTTTATTTGTAAGTCTGTATGTAGGATTACATTGTTGACATACCATGGTGTACTGCTTATCTGTCTGAGGACTTTTGATTGGAATCTTTGTATAATATATACATTGGACATGCTAGGGTATCCCCGTAGTACCAATCCGTATGCCCATATCGGTTTGATTATTACTTAATAGATGAGACACTTGTTGTCCAGTGATAGTGGAGGTTTTCTGCCTATTAGGCAGGACTATTTTTTTTAACTTTTAGGTTCATTTTTTTTTCCTGATGTGTCCTTTCCTTTCCTTTCCTGTGGTATGTCTACATTGTTTGTGTAAACAGGGGGACACTGTTGTCTTCTTAGAATGAAGTTAAGCGCACTTGATTTTATTCTTCACTGATTAAGCCATACTTCTAAGAGGTTTAAATATAAGTTTGCAGTTGTGGCGCAGTGGTTGGATCTTCGTGTGTTGTTAAGATCGCCGTGTCTTCGGCGAAAGTTCTAATTTCAACATACGGGGTTATAGACAGAACTGCTGTGAAGATTAGGTGTAGGATTTGACCTAACACGCTGACGAACGCCCGAGTTGATAGTATGTATTTGCGATGTACTCTCACCATGTTTGACTTGGTAGGTACGGTGTAATAGATACGGTATCAGCAATACGTAGTGGTTATATGGAATAATATGCTTTAGTTTAAACTAACAAGATGCCTGTTCTTCGTACTGACTACAAATGCTTGTTCTTTCTTCTAAATCTTAAATAAATTCTAGAGTGCCCCCTCTCCCCCTCACTCAATACGCCAAAATCACAAACGCTGCAAAACAATATTGTACCTACGTAAAACGGAAACAATATTCTTCGGAAAAGTTCTCTATAAATCTTTTATGCTTCACGTACCTCCTGGAAATGTGTGTATTATTGTCGATCTCCTTCTATAGATTGAGAAAACTATATTTTTAATGTAACAATGAGATAATATGAAAAATATATGTACTTATTAAATGTTGTATTCATAAATTATAGCAGGATAAACGTTTCCACCACTTGGGGGTGGAATTTCAGAAATCCTCCTATTATTTCTAAGATATATTGAGAAATTCGTTAAAGCACTCCTTTTCACCCCTTAGGTGTGAAATTTCTAATAATTATTTCAGCCCATTTTTATCCTGAAATGAACCCAGAGCAAAAACAGATCATAATTTTAACCCCCTACCCCTTTTCAGTTTTCCCTCTTTAACGCTTTAGGGGTGAAATTAAAAAACCCTAAAACCTCTTTCTAAAGATTTGAACAACACATCTATATGCCAAAAAGAAATGCTCTAATTCAACAAACACAGGAGCAGATTTGTACCTTTAAGGATTGATTAGGACAAAATCCCGAAATGTTTTTTTTTACATTTGCATTTGATACCTATGCAAGCAAACACCAAGTCAATATCTTACCGGTTCTAAGAAAACACAGTTTACCTCTTTTCACCCCCTTAGGGGTAAATTTTTCAAAATTTTTTTTCTGCTTTTTAAATATTTTAAAAATGCATCTACATACCAAAAAGAGGATCTTCTAACTTACTAAACATAGGAGATACAAAGGGTTCTTTAATTCACCCGAATCCACATTTGCACCTTTAGGGGTGGATTAGGGCAAACTCCTGAAATACGTTTCTAGACATTTGCATTGAAAATCTTTGCAAGAAAACGCCAAGTCGCTATTTTAGATGAAAGAGACATTGAGCAATTCGTGAATTCATGAAAACACATTTTACCTTTTTTCACCCCCTTAGCAGTCGAATTTCTCAAAATCCCTTCTTAGCACTATCTTACGTAATAAACTGAACCTTCCATCCAAATTTCTAGTACTAGTGGTTACGGCTCTGCGTTGATTAGTTAGTGTTGTAACTTTCGTTTATACAGTGCTTTCGTAAAGTAGTGGATAAATTCGTTAAATTTTAAGAAAGGGCTTTTGGAAAAAAAGCTGGATCCCGTCGATTTTTATTTATATTTGGCAATTTTTTTAAATAAAATCTATATATACAGGGTGATCCGCGTAGAAGGTACGACGTTCTCGATGTTTTTTTTTAAAGACAACCCTTTTTTTACTTCCTTTTACAATAAAGAAAGTATTGGATTCACCCCAAAAATTCGAAATTGAGTTTTCAACAGATCTTCACGTTTTAGAGTCCCCTGAACCCAAAAAACATATTTTCTTTCATTGGTCTGTCATGGTGTGTGTGTCTGTGTGTCTGTCTGCCTGTGAACAGAATATCTCAAAAGCGAAAAGAGATATAGAGTTGAAACTTCATATATAAGTTTTGTGTACTATGTAGATACGACAGCAAGCTTTTGAAGAAAATCGCATAACCGGGAGTAGGTATTTACTCTTGTGATTTTTCAGGTTTTTTCGATTTTTACAAAACCGGCTCTAAGGATTTTTTTCAAACTTCACATTTTTATTACATTTTTAATGTGTATTGATGTGAGCTAGGTGATTTTCCAGTTGAATACTTCTAAAATGGGTTTCTTTTGTTTTTTTTCTATTTTTTTATTTACTCCTATTTTAAATAGAACACCAGGTATATTATTACATTTTTTAATTCAGCTTAAAATTCTAGAGAAAATTTGTTTATTCAACTAACGCTCTATTTTGTACCGTTTTTGTAGAATTTGCAATTTTTTAAATTTTTTGACAAATGCTTAAAAATTTAAAATAAAATGTTTGGCTAATTATAAGATCACTATAAAAGAAAGTTATGTGAGTGTATCACACCAGATTTTTATTACGGAAATTAAAAGAACGCAGCAATCAATAAAAAACATGTCGGTCATCTTGGCTACTATCAGGTAGACAACGGTGCACGATTTAAACATTTAATTTCGTTGTTTTTGAAGTTAACATTGCAATTAAATTTAGTCTTTTGCAATTTTAATTTTGAAACATGTGACCTGTACTCAAAAATCAGCTTAGCGTAAGATAAAAATGCGTTTTTCAAATTCCGTTATAAAAAAGGGGGTTGCTATTTAAAAATAAACATTGATGACGTCATATCTCCTACGCGGATCACCCTGTATATATAGATTTTATTTGAAAAAATGCGTAAATAAAAATAAAAATCGGGGTCTCAGCGTTTTTTCCAAAAGTCATTCCTTGAAAATTTAACTGACGTTTTGGTGTGCATTCTGCTATCAAATTATCTTCGTTTAGTCTCTTTAATAATAATTTCTCTAATAGCTTGGACAGCACTGCTAAGAGACTTATAGGCCGGTAATACTTTTGTTGGTGGTCTAATTGGCTTTACTATTAAAATTATATATGCCTGTTTGAATTGGATAGGCTAGTAGGACAATTTTAGTATTGCATTAATAGTAATTTATTATAGAAGACGATAAATTTAAATTGTAACCACGAGTGAATCGTTTAACTTCGAGACGAAGTCGAGACGTTCATGATTCAAGAGTGGATAGTAATAACTTTATCGTCGTGTATAATACAATATTTTTTTCTATAGCAAGAACTTTTACAATTTCAAAAGAAAATAAGGAAAGTCAATCACATTTTAAAATCTCAGTAGCTACTCGTAGATTGGGTTGCTATGATAAATTGAAAAATTAAAGTACTTTATCTACCCTTGATGTTAAAGTGCTACTTTATCTACTATTTTGAGTTGATAAAGTAGCACTTTAACATCTGATATAGAAAAAATAGCTTTTTTATGGATAATAATCTAGATTTGGAGAGTTCAGCTAAGGCTTTTCCGGTAATTCAGTCAAAGCCCGGTGATTTGTTTTTATTTAGGTATTTGATTTCATTTTTTATGTCTTGCAATTTTAAATTTGAAGTCTTGTAGTTCTGCATCTAGATCGTAGTTAGAAGGCTGGAAAACTGGTAAATGATGCAAAAACCTCCGCTTTTTTACTATCTGTCATTGCCCAACTGCCATCAGGTTTGCGAATTGGAGAGTCGGGAAGAGTGGGTCGTTTGAAACCTTTAGTGGCTTTCTAGATAGAATGATCTTTATTGGATAGGTTCACCACATATGTTTTGAATGTTTTATTTTTGATCTCACGTAACTTAAATTTTAACTTGTTAATAAGTCTGTTGTAGCTGTTTTTGTCTATTGGCTTCTTTGCCATCCAGCTCGTGCTCTTCTTTTTTCGGCTACCACTTCCTTTATTTCCATGGGAATGTTTGGTGCTCGTCGTTCTTCTATTTGATGAGAAGTTGCGTTCCAAGCGATTCTTGTATAGTAGTGAAAATAAAGTTCGTTGCATCCTATATGTAATTTCTGTTTCAAGATACATACTGTGAACAGGCATTTTCTGATTTATCAAGTCTTTGAATAATTGCCAATCGGTGTTTTTATTGTACAGCGTTGGCTTGCTTTTCTTCTTTATTATCGTTGTACTGATGGTAGCAATAATGGGCTTATAATCTGAAGATAGCTAACAATTTTACTTGTCCATGTAGTTGTAAATATACTTTCCATTGCCAAAGTTTGTAAAGAGACTAGTAAATCACCCTGTATAGGAGGCCAAGATAATAAGTTAATCAGTTAAATTTTCAAATATATAATTAAGCAAAAAGATATTAATACTCCTGGCAAAGTTCAAATATGCAAAACCGATAACGATGCCATTGAAAGACAGAACAATGCACTCATGACTGCTACATTGACTGTGCCAATAACAAAATTGCTGCAAAGCCAGCAGCTGCTATTTAAAAAAAATAAATATCGTAACAAAAATAACATTTCAATCCCGATTAATACGGAGAAAATCTCGACTGCAACAATGATCGTGCTAGAGCACTCGTCCTAATCGTACCAAAGCGCAATGGACATTCGTGACACCACCGCAAAAATAGTCGACATAACTTTGACTACTCATGGTATTATAAGTGAAGGTAATTTGGAGATAACAATAATAAACTCGGAATTGTAAATATGTTAAATGGTAATTTTAAGGTTTGTTTTTCATAATACAGTATAGAGGAAATAAAATCTATATGAAACATCACATATTTAACAATTTATAGAAGTCAATTTAAAATAATCGGAAATATTTTGCTTAATTAATAATAGTGCAATAGCCTTCATGATAAAGGATGAAATAATATGAAATATTTATACGTTTTACAGACAAATGGAATGAAAGTAAATAAAATGGATTTGTTATCGGAAAATGAAAGGAAAATGTATACTAAAAACAGAATGTTGAATGTTAAAAGTGACGAAAAATATAAATGAGATGTTAGAATTTTGTGTTGACTATTTCTAAATGTGAATCTTGTAATGAGAAATTAATTATAATTTAACAATAAGGTGTAATTAAATTTTGGAATAGAACCCAAAAATGTGGCTGCCAAGATAATAATTGTTGCTGAGCCAAAAAGAGCCAGAGACGATTTAAAATGGATTGATGGTATAATAAATAGTGTTGATATAATAATTAGTTTTATCTACTCCTACTTGTTAATGGCCATGGATTATGATTCATAATTCACTGTTTGCAGCCAATCATATAATTATATTTTCATAATTCAATAGTTTGCAAGTTGCAACCAATCAGAAAATTCTATTTTCATTATTCAATAGGTTGTAGCCAGTCACAAAATTAATTCTTATTATTAAATGACTTTTGAAGTTAACAGCTGTCACTAATGTCATAATTCGGAGATATGAATGCAAAACTCCTATTGCATAGGAGTAGATAAAATATCGTATTACATTCGCGATTATGGCTATTATTCACTCAGATGACTTGCGCCACAAACCAAACGCGCGTGGCGCAAAAGTTATCTTCGTGAATAATGGCTGTCATAATCGCTCATATAATAATATACTATAATAGATAATTGTACTGAAAGTAGGTAATTGTCGAATGAAACGGATAATTGATAAAGAAGCATTTACATTTCAAAAATATGAGAAAAGAAATGAATAACAAGAAATATAAATATAATTAATGGGAAAGTATGTCAAACAGAAAAATACATTCATAGTAGATGAATCTAAAGAATTTAATTCTAAAACGTATATGATTGCACAAGAAGTATAATTAAAAAGTAAAATAATATTAAAGAATGGAATATTTGAATAATTAACGATAATTTTGATAGAAAACTAAAATAGTAAAAGAATGTGATGGTTTATATTATATTTATAGCAGAATTTAAATGTTTATAATTTCTAAATAGATATTTGTAAATGTTGTTAAAATGAAAATAATTTTAATTGTTGTTAAGCTGTATAACAGAACTAGAAGTTATTACTGCTTGTTTATGTTGAAAGAATTTCCGAGGTGGTTTTGCAAAAAAGAAAATTTTTGAAATAATAAAATAATTAATAGTTACATTAATTTATTATTCTATATTTGAGGCAATATGTAATGGTTTTTAGTATAAGGGTTTAATATTAGATTAAAAAGGTTAAAAGAATACAGTATTAAATTACAAAGATGTATTTGATTATTAGAAGAATATCGAAATTATTAAAATGTATTTAGTAAAGAAATGAACGATGCTATATAAGAAACAGTAAGATTCTAACATAATTTAATTATTATCGGAAATAAAGTGGAGGATTAATGACATATACCTATTCGAGAAATGTCATTCAACATAGTGGGTGTTAGATAAATATGATAAAGTTTATATAGAGTGTTGGGCTATAAAATATATGCTAAACTATATCACTAAAGAGATAATAATATTTATCAGTCTGTAAAACAATTTAGTACAAAAAACATGTAATACCTTTATAAGCGGCTAAATTTATAAAATAAACCCAGTATACAAAGTTTAATCTGTTTGTTTGAATGTAAGGGTTGTCAATTAAACAAAGAATTTTCCAGAAGAAAGAAAAAGTAAAATTTTTAAAAATTTAAAGATGTGAAGATGGTAAGGAGGAAGAAAATTGATGTGGTAAGAATGCTTTTGTAATACAGTTATAATTTACAAAAACAATTTCTGGAATTGGATGCAGAACTAAGTTATATTGTCGAGTTCATTTGAAATAGTGCAGTGGTGTGAGACGGTTGTATTTACGAGCGCTCAGTGAATGGTTATTATTTTAAAAACAAGTGCACGAGTGTTCTTACCGGGACAGATGCCTATCTCACCCCAGGTTAGCAAAAACATCATATCTCCAAAATGACAAATCCTGAAAGTTTTATCCCTGATCTACAGACTCCTACCTTGAACCCAACAACCCACGAAAGTACCCAACGAACATTCTCTTGTGTTGCCAAATCCCGTCATGCGATGTTTCCTAAAAAAGACCAAGCCATAGTCATAGACACGATTGAGGGGCTACCTCAAATAGAATACATAAAAGCAATAGCCAAAATTACAAATGCAGGCCACATTCGTTTCGCCTCAAAAATCTCAAATAATCGTTTTTGCGTATATTTATCAAGCAAAGAAGTAGTCAACGAAATAGTTAATAAAACATTCAATCAAATACAAATTGGTGCAAATAAATTAAAATTACGGCGTTTGATAACCCCCGCAACAAGAATTGTGCTATCTAATGTGTCTCCCACGATACCACATGAGGCCATCGAAAATGTGCTTGCCACAAAAGGTTTACAGCTCGTATCTTCAATGACATTCCTACGTGCAGGCCTATCTGACGAAGGATTTCCGCACATTCTTAGCTTCCGTCGGCAAATCTATATTTCCGAAGAATGTAAAAATATCCCAGATAATATTTTTGTCCAGCACGACGAGGCAACTTACTGAATCTTTATCTCTACAGACGGGATGTCTTGTTACGTTTGCAAACAAGCCGGGCATCCCTCAGTTCGATGCCCCATTAATCTCACCAACATCAACGAAGTGAATATCCATACTAATGAGGACACAGTTGTGCCACAAGCCACCCAAATGCAAGTAGAGGATAACTTACCACAAAAAGGATTAAAAAGACAAGTATCATCCAGCACCGCAAGCGAAACTCAAAGAGATACTCTCCAATCTACTACAGAAAACCAGAGCAACGAAGCGAATGAGTCAGAAAATGAAGAACCTTTCAAAAAACCCACTCCAAAAACAAAAAAATCTAAAACGACACATATAGACCCCAATCTTAGTCAAACTCTTACAGAACAATTAAAACCCGCAGAAAAGCTACTGAAAGACACCACCAGAAACTACGTTTTATCTTATGATCTTTTCAAGGACTTTTTAGAAAATTCATACAGCGCAGAAGACCTCATTAGCGTGGCTTTAACCTACTCGGAAGATATCGAAGGAATTACAAACATGATTAGTGATATCTACCCACACCTCAACCACAGAAGCATTAAAAATCGATGTACCCGAATACGAAAAAAACTATCCCAGCTTTCCGACTCAGACTCTAGCTCAACGCACTCCACCTATTAATTAAAATTCACAGTCATACAATGGAACGTCAACGGGTATTATACCCGGTTAGAAAATATCAATTTACTTATATCCGACTACCTCCCCGATGTGCTCTGTATCCAAGAAACCAATTTTAAGAAAAACAACGTTGCAACCCTCAAAGGTTACTCTTCATATCATAAAAATCGCGACAATCAAAACATAACGGGCGGTGGAGTAGCAATTTTTATAAAAAACGCACATATCTATCAAAGTGTACCAATTACTACTAGTATTGAAGCTGTAGCTCTGCAGTTCTCATATCCCAAAAAAATAACCTTATGTTGTGTTTATTTGCCTAATAGTCAAAGAATCGAACAATCTGATCTTCTAAACCTATTTCAACAGCTTCCCCCGCCCTTCATTATTGTAGGCGATTTCAACAGCCACAACCCTCTTTGGGGATCTACATTACTAGATCGAAGAGGCAGAATAGTGGTAAAAATTATAGATAATTTAGATGTTGTGTTACTAAATGATGGCACACCTACACATATATCAATGTCAACAGGAACGCTATCCGCCATTGACCTCACCATGTGCTCTAGTCAGCTATCTGTAGATATATCATGGGAAGTCCTTCCTCACCTCTATGATAGCGATCACTTCCCCATCCAAATTAAATTCGTTGATTCCCCCAAACAGATAGCCCTGTTTCGAGATGGAAACTTTTAACAGCTGACTGGGACCAATTTTCGCTATCTATCGATTCCAAACTGAAACTGATTAATACTAAAATGGACCCCGATACATTAGTTTCCCAATTTTCCCAAATAGTAGTTGAAACAGCCGATACAACGATTGGCAGAACTAATCCTCCACTCAAACGCAAATCTGTGCCTTGGTGGAATCAAGATTGTTTGAAAGTCATCAAAGAAAGTAAAAGGGCATTTCGTATATACAAAAAGCACCCCAACCTTGAAAACTTCATCACATTTAAGAAATATAGAGCCAGAGCAAGAAAACTAATAAAAACTAGAAAAGCGGAGTTCTGGAAGTCATACGTATCGTCTCTAAATATCAATACGAATATATCCGAAGTCTGGAGGAAACTAAGTGCTTTTAAGGGCAATTCTTCTCCACGAAGTATTACTGCACTTAAAACTCAAAACACAATTGTAACCTCAGCACCTGAAATAGCTGAAACTCTAGCCAAGACATTCGCAAATACTTCATCCAACGATAATTACGATCACGCTTTTGAACAGCACCGAAAAACTAACGAAACACCAATATCAATAACAAATGACCCAACAAACCCCATTAATTCTCCCATTACTAGACGAGAGCTTGATTTCGCCTTACAGGGATGTCGGAACTCAGCACCCGGTCCTGATGACATACCGTTTATATTTCTTCAAAAGTTGACCAGAAACGCCAAAAATAAGCTGCTAGATATATATAATGTGCTGTGGAATAATCATCAATTTCCTTCAGCTTGGCAGGAGGCCATAGTCATCCCAATCTATAAATCTGATAAGGACAGATCCAACCCTTCAAGCTATCGACCAATATCCCTCACCTGTACTCTCTGCAAACTGTTAGAAAAAATATTAAACAATAGGCTATGTTGGTTCCTCGAATACAATAACATACTGTCCACGTACCAAAGTGGCTTCAGGCGTAATCGCTCTACTTATGACCAATTAATTCGCCTAGATTCCGACATATGTGATTCCTTTGCTAATAAGTCTCACTTAATCGCCGTATGTTTTGACCTACAAAAGGCTTTTGATATGGCGTGGCGATATCGTATCCTAAAATCTCTCATGGACTGCGGTTTAAACGGAAATTTACTAGCCCTTTTAAACAACTTTCTAGAAGAAAGAAGGTTTAAAGTAAAATATAACGGACATTACTCATCCACCATGATCCAACAGAATGGAGTCCCCCAAGGGTCAATCTTGAGCTTTACGCTTTTTCTAATAGCAATCAATGACGTCACAAATAACATTGCTCCACCTATAAACATCAGCCTATTTTCAGACGATATTACGATTTATTGCAAGGGCAAGGATTTAACTTCCATCCAAAATCATTTACAGAATGCTATCGACAACTTGGCAAATTGGTCACAAATATCGGGGTTCAAATTCTCTCCAAGTAAAACAAAATCTATCCGTTTCCGCAAAAAAGATCTACACAATCAGGAACCCAGATTAAAATTAAACAACCACCCGATTGAATATAGTGAACACGTGAAGCTACTTGGACTGATCTTCGATAAGCGACATTCTTGGTGTACACACTTAGAGACACTTAAAAACAAGTGTAAATCTAAAATAAATATCCTGAAAGCTCTAGCAAATTATGACTGGGGAGCAGATACGCCAACCTTAATGACAATGTACAGAACCCTGATTCGCTCTAAACTTGACTATGGCTCAATAGTTTACGCATCAGCTATTCCCAACAAATTAAAAATACTGAATGCGGTGCACAATACCGCTATAGGGATTGTCACAGGAGCTTATATAACTAGTCCAACCAGCAAAGTTCTTTGTAATGCCAAAGAACTTCCACTGCAACGAAGAAGAGAAATACTTTTGCTCAAATACGCTTCATCAGTAGCCTCCACCCCCCAAAACCCTGTATATCACTCAATATTTGACCCACTGTTCCACTCAGTCTATGACAAAAGACCCCATCTCCCTAAACCATCCCACTACAGAATCACACAATTATTAAACCAGGTTAGCCTACAATTTCCCCAAATTGTCCCCAAAGTTACACCAGAAATGGCTCCCTGGGCACACTCCTCTCTTAGTGTAAATTTTGATCTCTTACCGATCACCAAGACTGATAACAATTGTGCAATAATTCGGGCCAGTTTCAATGAACTTTGCCACAAGTACCCGTTCTCGAATTACACATATATATTCACAGAAGCGTCGAAAAACGATATCGGAGTAGGGGCAGCTTTTGCCACTCGTGACATCAACGTTAAAGTTCGCCTACATCCAAACAGCAGTGTTTTCACAGGAGAAGTCATTGCCATATTAAAAGCATTAGAATGGATCTAGGGCCAAACAGGCGGCAGTTACCTTCTGTGCTCGGACTCCAAAAGTGCCCTTCAAGCCATAGGAAACCTGTATCCGAACGAATCTCTATTATGCCAAATCCAAAAGTTAGTGACCACTATCACCCGCACGGGAAAGATGCTTCAATTTGCATGGGTACCTTCACACACCGGAATTCCAGGTAACGAAGACGCAGATAGGTACGCAAAAGACGCAATATCCTCGAATGATGCTGTCAACTCCAACTATATTACCCATTACGACGCCAAGAACAACTTTAAGGACTGCCTAACTAAGCAAACAGAAAACTAATTGAAGGCAACATGTGGAAATCGATTCGACACCAAATCCATTCTCTTTTACCAACCCAATTGTCGACGTCAACAATATGCTTTACCAGGCTGAAAATTGGACACAGTCGATTAACACATTCTTACTTGCTAGAGAAAAGTGAACGACCAAACTGTGATGTGTGTAATGTACCCCTCACAACCGACCACATCTTAATAGAATGCAAGAAATACGATGATTCCAGAAAGAACCTTCACGTACCCCCAACAATAGATGAGGCCTTCAAAAATTCTCCCATCCTTATCAAATTCTTTAAAATTACTAATTTAATCAAGTTATTGTAAAATATGTTACGTTACTTTGTGCTAATGACCATGTAGTTAAAGCACATTAAGCATAATTAAATAATAATAATAAGTTTATTGTCAGTCAATTACATCATATGAATTGGATAACAGGGAATGGTTTTTACTGGAAGTGGTTTATATCGAGATTGTTAGCAGAGTGAGCGTTTTATGGTGTTTTCATCTACTGGAGTTCTAATTCGCCGAGCTTGTTATTGAAATGACATCTTGTAACTTGCATCTAGCAGACGTTCGTGATAGTCTTCGGTATCTTGAGAATTTTGGAATGAAGTCGTGGAAGGCGTTTGCTGCTGATCAGGTTTGTTTGCAGTTCTGTTGGAGAAACATGGTAGGTGCCTTGTCAATTTTAGCTGGGAAGTCTTTGGGGTTCCTTGTGATTGGTTGAGTTCGTACTGGGATTTGTCTGGCCGTTGGGAGATCTCTGTTAGACTGCCGGATGGGTTTGGCTTGGTAAAGGAGAGTATCGAGGTCCATGGACAGGTGACAGACTACAGGTATTTATATAAAACTGAAAGAAAAAGTGAAGTGAGGTAATTTTAAAGAGGGGGGTACCTGCTATTTGATATTCGTTGAATGACAAGTAATGTAACGAGGAGGTACTTGTAATTAATTTGAAGTGACAGGTGACAGACGTACAAGTTGTCATGAAATAAAGGAATGAATTTTCATGAATAAAAGCAGTCTAGATTATGAACGAATCCGACCTGTGTGTCCAGTTAAGAGAAAATGTTTTCTACCGGAGCTAGAGATTTTTAATAATATTGATAATCCATAATTTATAAAAGGGAAAATGAGATACTTAAATTCATTTTAAAAGAGTATTGATTGAAAATAAACTAAAGTATAGTAAAAGCCAGATGTCATAGCTAAAGTATAATAATTATTGTTATAACATAAAAACCATTTACATACATAAAGACCATTATAATATAGTCAATTATAACAATAATTTTTTTTCTAGAATGAAAATGATGTTATTTCTACCACAATTTTTGTAACCTAGAAACTGATTTCTACTCCTTATTGTGGAAAAAGCGAATTTAAATATACTTGAAATATGAAAACAATTGCATATGTTATTTTAACTTACTGTTTTTTGTTAATATTATTGTTATTGCGAAATATCTTTTAACTGTTTTGATCAGTATATTAAAAATACGTATCTGCTCTTGTGGAGATGCCGGATTTCGTTTTGTCGTTGATTCTGCTAGGTAGAAAATTCTGATAATTCATGACGAAATATCCATACCAACCCTGAATAATTTTCGAGTCCTACATTTTTTCATTATTCTCTAATTCCTATAACTAATTTCACAAAAAATTTCCAAAAATGTAGTAACATTTTTTCACCTTCTGTGGGGTACGCTGAAATAGTATGTTTAACACCAACACGCAACCGTTCTTTTCGTTTCGAGTAAATAAAATACGTATCGAGTTTTAAAATTGCTTATTATCAACGTTCCCTAATGCGGATGCACACACGAGAGTTTATGCGAGAATACAGAACGAAGTGGTGTAGCCACAGCGTTCCACCACCATAAGGCAAACTCGTCGCCCATATCAGCGAAAAATTCAAATTTTAATATGGAACGACGTAACACATTTTATAACAGAAGGCACCATAAATGCTAAAACTTATTAAAGTGATGGTATTAAGAAAACTCTGATTTCTTTTATTGATAAGCATCACGGTATGCAAAATATTTTTATTCTGGACAGATTTATGCACGAGAGGTGACGCAACACCTAGACGAACAAGAACCGAAATTTATTCCTAGTTAAGAAGGCATTCAAACTTGCCTCAGGTCGTCCAATAAAATAGTTTTAGGAAATAACTATGTAAATGGTTTTATTCGTAGCGCAAAATGGTACCTAAAAATCTAGAAGAAAATGTCGATGCAAGTTGCTGTAGAATACGGAATTACATTAATGGCACATGGGAAGAAAATGCTACTAAAAATATCTACATATGGAGTTAAAAACTAATATTACTTCTTCATTTTGTTGTGTTTGCAGTATATACATTTAAAAAAACATACAACGTGTGGCAACAACGATTACATCATTCTAAGAGAGTGACGCAAATTTTTATCAGAGGGAGTTGATTTCCTCAAACTATAAATTGCTGCCCAAATTCTAGACGACCAAGTTTAATTCACTTTAGCTACAGCAAAAGCAGTATGAAGGCCGTTCTTGTGTTTTCACTTTGTGTTGCATTCGCTTGTGTTTCATGGGCGCGTGCTGCAGAGGATCTTTACACCGATGCATTTGATAATATCGACATAAAGGAAATTCTAAACAGCGACAGGCTTTATAACAACTACCTGGGGTGTTTAAAGAGGAACTACAAATGTACCAAAGCTGGCAGTACTCTTAGAGGTAAGTTCATATAATTCACGAATTTTCGAAGATTGTTTCTAGTTATTACTTAACGGTGTTGTTTAAACTTAATATTTACTTTTTTAGGTGCATAAAAATTTAGAAATAAAGTTTCAGAAATAAGATATTTCGAATAGTTTACAAGTCTTTCTAAGCCCCTTTAAACCATTAAATTTTATATACTTATCATGATATTCTGGTTTCCGTAAAGCGTTTAAGTTATAATTTAAAAAAAAAATGAGATTTTGAGCGTGTGTTGCTAAGCTAACTGCATTTAAAAAGATGTTAGTAGAACAATTTCTGTACAGTATAAGTGAATGGTTTTGATTATACATTTTTTGCATTATAAATATTTACCTTGCCTATAAATGTTTCTTTTATGTGTTTTTATTATTAACTGTTGACTGCTTCCATACATTTATAGTTGTTCCCTGGACAATAAATGTCTTTACTTATTATTATTATTTACTTATAATTTTAACCAAGAAATATTTTGATCGCAGATCTTGTTCCTGATGCTCTGAAAACCAAATGTGAAAAGTGTACCGCAAAACAAAAAGAGAACGCTGAAGTTATTCTTGAGTGGATAGTGGAACACAAGCCCGACGATTTTCTGGATATTGAAGACCTTTTCGACAAAGATCACATTTATAGGGCAGAGTTCGCTGAAGAATTTAAAAAGAGAAATATCAAAATTCCCCCACTAAGAAGTTGAGCACATAAACATGCAGAATGTTAAAAGACTATTAGTTCCAGTATTGCTGTCTTTAAAAATGACATTTATGTTTAATATTAAACGTTTTTTGTTAACTATACATTTTATATTGTGTAAATAAATGTCTTGGGCTAATACTTTATTTTATTGTGCAATTTCCTACTAAAATATTTCCTATTCATAATGAATCGTATTCAAATCTCATGATTAAATCTGTAATTAATTTTTCATGCTTTTAACTGCCAAGGCTGTAGAGTGGTATTGGTTTAACAAATTATGATTTACATAATGCAAACTTTTTTGTTTAAACATAATGCATTGTGATTAAATTAAAACACAATATGGAAACAGGAGACAATGTTTTACATATTCTGAAATTTTGAAGTAGTCTCCAGGGTGAAGGTCAGTCGATAAAATAATCAAACATGAGATTAAATGACACCTTAGTCTCGTAGTAGATACGCTATTTTTGTTCTCTCGGGTCATAATTTTTCGTAATAAATTTGATTTCGCAAATTTCTAGTGCAATCCTATTTTATTCGGAATGTATACTCCAGAGAAATTAGACAAAATAAGAGCAAAACTTCGGAAAAATTCCCGGAAATATTGTGGTTCTAAACAAAATGTCAAAAGTCCTCGTCGATCCGAGTGCCGCTAAAAATTGTAAGGGGGGGGGGGGGGGGAGGTCGCCAAAAACAGTATTTCGTGAATTTCTCGTTAACGGTCACTTTTACAGAAAAAATATTGATTATCAAATTTGTAGCTTATGAAATTTCTAACAATAAAGATATCATGACTTTTATCGTAAAAGTAAGCGTTTTGGAGATAATTCGATTTACAGAGGTGAAACGTGCACTCTTTTCCACACCACCCTCGAGGTAGAGTATAAGGTGCGTTTATTTTTCATGTGGTGTCCCCAGTAGGAATATCCCAGGATCATTTTTGTTTGAAAAATTTTTATTTAAAAAACAATTATTATGAACTTGTTCATTAATCAATTTTGGATTCATAACAGGAGTTATTAATATTCATCTTCAGACTCTATTTCAATCGGTATGCTTTCCTCTTCATCATGATCTTCTTCTTCTTCTTCTTGTTCTTCTGCTATCTTCTCTATTTCCATAGATTCAGTCAGAAAACGTGATGGATCTACATCTTCAGTGAAGTCGCAAGTATTGACGTCATTTATATCGGGTGTTACATTTAAGCAAGATTGGCCAGATAAAGTATTTTTTTCGGATTTTGTTCACAACGTTGTTTATAGTGTAGTCATAGTGACGCTCTCCAAAGCACCCTACATTTATCAGTCTACCCAATCCTCTACCTTAAAATAATTCCAGGTTTCTTAATAGTATATTATGATACGACTTTTAAGAAGCATTTTGTAGCACGCACGGATTTAGGGTACGACGAGCGAAGCGAGGAGTGCCCTAAAGGAGTAAGTGCTACAAAATGCCTTATAAACGAGGTATCATACAGTATTTTATCTACTTTGCCACTTTTTTAAGCAAAAAAATGAAAATTTTTAGTATTTTTATTATAGCCTCAGTACGAACGGAATTAAAATGTAAAGCCTTAATGAGGATAATAGTAAAACATAAATTTTATGTAATTCTAATAATACAGATAAAGCAAATTTGATGTAATTAGGTATATCTAAGCAAATGTTTATGTTGAACTAGACACTCTTGAAAATATTCGGAATGAGTTTGTTACGTATAATTGTTCATTTACGTACAATTAGATTAAAAGTTCAGGAAATTTTTAGAGTGACCGGCAATTCGTAACTGTATATTGCGTAGCATAACCTCTCTATTTTTCATTTTTGGTATATTTTGGACATCCTTTAGTTTTAGGGGAGGCTAGGGATTCTACTGCATTTTCAAAATAGATTGTAAGTATGATTTCCGGGGGCCATTTTTATGAACTGATTTCGTAGAGTGTTCCTGGGTGCTGTGGGCTGTGGTTTTTTGAATTTCGCTTCATGTAGATTATAATTCCAGAATTATGGTGGAAATCGTCGCTCACCCGTGAGAAATTCTGTGTGAGAGTACTAGAATAAATCTGGTTAAACTGGGATAAGAAATTATTTCTGCAAAATCACCTACTTGTGTCCACCTGTCAACTTTGGTATGTTTCTGTGGTCCCGTTATGAACATCGGTTTCGATGTTGTGTTATTTTAGGCCGTTTTCTCGTATTCCCTTGTGGAACAGTGCCATGCTCTGCATATGCTACCCCTTGGGCTCTGATGTCGCCTGCTATAGGATCTGGAGGAACAACTCCTACACAGTTATGAGCCCCTCAATACTTGTGGCCGCTTCCGAGACTTAGATCCACACGTCCTTTTCCCCGTGCGATAACTGGAGAAAAGCCTTATGTTGCACATTTGTTTGGACGACATCCCAGCAGCATATCCAAGCCCGCAACTCTGCGTAGCTCTTCTGATGATGCTGCCCTATGCCACCAGGTACAACCTGAAGTGAATGAAACTCGCGTGTTTGCAGTCATATGATTTCTAAAACTAAAAATACCATTAGTGCTGTTTCTATGCATAGCCGATGGTACAGAGAATTTAAGATATTGGATGTAACCACGATGTATTCACTTTGAGCGTTTGGTTGTGAGAATTGGTTTAGAACTCTTCACATGTATTATTTACTAGATTGACTACTCTGTTAGCGTTTTTAGTTGCGTTCAACTCAGGAATTACCACATTCCTCAACGTTTAAAATTAATACTTATGCGAGGGACTACTGGAGCCAAACAAAAAACTACTTCTTAACATTGAAACACACTTAATAGTGTGCAATAGACCCTGGGGGCATAGTACCGTTCGCGAGGTTTTATGTTATATTAAATTATACCTTTAAGCGTCATGCTGAATCTCCCGTTTTTCGATATCACAGTATTTTTATTTTAAGTCACCCTATACTTGTAGTTGAGATACGTGTGATCGAGAGAATTGCGAGTAAAAATTGTACAGTTTGTTTTTCACTACAATTTATTAAGATTACAAACATGTCACTACACTTTATACTTAAAACTAAGTTAAAATATTAGCCCTACGACTAGTTTAAGATCTACAGAACATTGCAAATCCGTTTTGCCTCCTACATACTGTAAATAAACATTTAGGTTATTTAAAATTCTGACATTTGCCTTTATTGATTGTTTTTTATGAAACAGCTAAGTGGTTTAGGAACTTACACGGACACCTATAGGTTTTCTGGTTTGGACCGTCTCGAACCAGTGGCGCTTCCGGACAACCCCCTCAATCCTACTCCGGAACTAACTGGCAAAAATTTGCTACACCATGAGACAATTCCTGGACCACCGTGTTGTAAAGCAATACCGAATTATTTCATGTTCGTTATTCTTCTTTGTGTACAGGGTGGCCAGATAAGAATGCAAAGTGCTGTATCTCGGAAACTATTCGTCGTAGAGACTTTCCGTAAAAAATTTTATAACTAAAGTGGCCAAAAGAAGACCGTGGAAAATATTTTCAGATTTCCAAAATGGTCACCAGGGGGCGTAACCGCCATCTTAAACCTTTAAAGTGATTTTTCACTGAAATCCACCTAGTAAATGTTACCAAAAGATATATGCTTATTAAAGCTAAGCTTTACTCGAGTAATTTTTGTTTAACACTTTTTGACTTATCTATTACAATAAAGTAGTGGGGGGGTAATTCAATGTTTTTTTAAGGAAACACCTGTAACTCCTAAACCACTGAACGGATTTTAACAAACTTAGTCTCGTTGGAAAAAGCATTTATTGTTCCATGAAACCCATCTTACCTGTAATATGTCTAATTCTTAGTGATGCCGCTAGAGCGCGTTTTTTGATATAATAACAGAAAATTGCAAAATTCTCTAAAAAATTAAATGCAATAATATGACTTTTTTTCATAAAAATGTAGTGAAATGATACCTAAATAGGCTTGTAAAAAACCGTATCTCGATATCTTATTCGTAGCCTGAAATATCGAAGAAAGAAAATTTAGTTATCATATAATTTTAAAAAGACGTTATTACACCGATATTTATTGTGATTTATTTGTCTTTTTTCAAGATTCAATGATAAAATTTCATAATTTAATAATTTTTAAATAATAAAAGTATTCTTAGTTCAAAAAATTACAAAAAAAACGTGTAGGTGCATAATAATCAATGCAGCTAGTATGCAAGTGCAAGGTAGGCAGAATATGAAGAGTAGGCCATGGAGGAAAAATAAATGCCTAAAATCAACTTGTCAACAAATATTAAAATTATACTTATAGAGACAGTGTAATTTGTGTTCGTTGCACACACAAGTAAGGCCTTGAAACTATTAAAATGCCTTTTACAAATGATGAAGCTGTCGATATGATTGCGGTATATTTTGAATGTCTTCAACATGCGGCATTGGCTCAAAGAGTATACAGAGCTCGATATCCAAATCTGCGTTTACGCGATGCGAGAATTTTTCCGCGTTTAGTGCAAAATTTGCGTAATACTGGCAGCTTTCAACCTCAGTTGCGAAGACACTTTGCTAGAACAACGGAGTACAATATTGTTAATGTCTTAGCAGACGTGGAATTGAATCCCCACGTTAGTACGAGAGCAATGTCTCGCGCGTTGGGTATATGACGTACTACTATTCTAAACATTTTAAAAGATCAGTTTTTATGTCACTAAAAATACTACCTTACATGTTTCACAATGTGTTTGTTATTTCAAATTTTTAGACTGCACCCATGTCATATGGTTTTACATCAAGCCTTAAATCACGAAGACTTTGACCGACGGATAGATTATTGTCATTGGATGTTGGGCATGATTAGGGAAAATAGAGAATTTTTAATGAGGCCATTTTTAGAAGTGATGGAAACATTAATTTGCATAATATGCATTATTGGTCTGACAACAATCCTCACTGGTTGCGCGAGGTCCAACATCAAGGCCATTGGAGTCTCAATGTATGGTGTGGCATCCAGGGCGGAACTATTATAGGTCCCTATTTCTTTGATCAACCACTAAATGGTGCCGTGTTTCTTGATTTTCTGGTAAACCAATTGCTTATTTTATTAGAAGATGTGCCCTTGCAATTACGGCAAAATATGTTTTTACAAATAGACGGTTGCCCAGCACATTTCTCAAGAAATGTGCGAGAACATTTAGATCTAACATATCACCAGAAGTGGATTGGGCGAGGAAGTCTATTTCCTTGGCCACCCCGATCCCCAGACCTCACCTGTTTGGACTTCTATCTATGGGGTCGGTTGAAAGATATTGTTTATCAAATTCCACCAACAACGAGACACGACATGAAAATCCGAATACAGGAGGCCATTCGTAGCCTTTCAAGAGCAGAAATTGAAGCTGCTGTAATGTCCACGCATGAGCGGCTCCAACAATGCATTGAGTGTGATGGAAGACAGTTCGAGCATTTAAGGAGGCATTAGTTTTATTTCAAAATCGGTCCCTTTCTTCTTATTATGCCCCTACACGTTTTTTTTTAATTATTTGAACTAAGAATACTTTTATTATTTAAAAATTATTAAATTATGAAATTTTATCATTGAATCTTGAAAAAAGACAAATAAATAACAATAAATATAGGTGTAATAACGTCTTTTTAAAATTATATGATAACTAAATTTTCTTTCTTCGATATTTCAGGCTACGAATAAGATATCGAGATACGGTTTTCACTAGCCTATTTAGGTATCATTTCACTACATTTTTATGAAAAAAAGTCATATTATTGCATTTAATTTTTTAGAGAATTTTGCAATTTTTTGTTATTATATCAAAAAAACGCGCTCTAGCGGCATCACTAAGAATTAGACATATCACAGGTAAGATGGGTTTCATGGAACAATAAATGCTTTTTCCAACGAGACTAAGTTTGTTAACATCCGTTCAGTGGTTTAGGAGTTACAGCTGTTTATTTAAAAAAACATTGAATTACTCCCCACCAGTTTATTTTAATAGATAAGTCAAAAAGTGTTAAACAAAAATTACTCGAGTAAAGCTTAGCTTTAATAACCATATATCTTTTGGTAACATTTACTAGGTGGATTTCAGTGAAAAATCACTTTAAAGGTTTAAGATGGCGGTTACGCCCCCTGGTGACCATTTTTGAAATCTGAAAATATTTTCCACGGTCTTCTTTTAACCACTTTAGTTATAAAATTTTTTACCGAAAGTCTCTACGACGAATAGTTTCCGAGATACACTTTGCATTCTTATCTGGCCACCCTGTACAAAAATTCCACGTGTAGCAAGTTAGTAATGCTAGCACTATATTGAATAATACCGCTGAGAATATAATTCGTTGAATTTTGAGCCAATCATCATATCTTAAATTTATGACATTAGCTAATAGGACCTTCTACCATACTGACAATATAAGAACTCGTGATTTTCGCTTTGATACGAGCTAACTTAGTTCTGTTTCACGTGTCAAATAGACTAATTTAGAATTGTCAATTGATTTTTCTAGGTTAGGTTTTTTAAACATAAAAAACAACAAAAAGTGCGTTGGGCGCAAACATTGACCATTAGTAGTATCAATAACATTACACTCTCTCTGGTATATGTATATTTTAATTCATTATATTCTCTTCCTAAATATAATTCGTAGTAGGCCTAATAATAATCTATAATTTTATAAGAATATCATTTCGTTATCATCCCAGTGCATGAAAATACAACTCGTTCTATAGTATCGTTGTATTTTCTACTTTGTGATTATGACTCTTAATATTCATTTAAAAAATTATCGATAATAAGCGTACTACTATCATATTGCCTCTGACTGTATTTAATACGGTAAGTATGTATCATATCATATATAATGCAACTAGTGGGTTCTTGATTATCAAATAATCATTTCTATTTACACGAGATATATTGCCCAAAGCAATATATCGAGTGGAAACAGAAATGATTTGATAATCAAGAAGACACGAGTTGCATTCGGCTAGATTATATAACGAGTCAATAAAAAACGTTTGAATAGTGTATTTTAAATATTAAAAGTACAGTTAATGTGGTTGTTATGACAATTGTACTGACAGCAGGTAACGTGATGTTTGTGAAGGCGTGTGATTATCACCTATTGATCAGGAAGGTATGTGATTGCCAGTTGCTATGTACATTATGAAAAGTTAGTACAGGCGTAACTATGTATTTTGCCGTTTTTCATTGGTTGATGTTAGAGGAAGTGGTATAATCAAAGAAATAAATCAGTAGTGTATAATCCATTCAAAATGTTTCCTCCTCCCAGTAGGCTATTATATGTGTTTATTAGATTGCATGCTTAAATTACGATAGAAGTCAAACTGTGACATGAAAGATCTATAACATTTTTTACAACTACTTTATTGAAATTGTCGCAATTTTAATGTCAAACTCCCGAAAATGTCTAGTTATTTCGCATGCGTACCAACAAAAATGTCACCCTAACATAGCCTGCTGAGAGGAGGAAACATAGTGAATGGGTTATACATACGCATGTAAAATGTTATAGTTAAAGATTACGTGTTCTTTTTCATCTCTTCTTTCTCAAAGTAAAGGCTAAAAGCTTGTTACTACCACACACTGAGTGCTGTTTTGTAAGCCCTTTTAAGCCGCGGTCGGGACCGGAGAAAACACAGTCTGGGTCATCTTCCGATTCATTCAGAAAACCTTTTTTCTACTTTCTTTCCTAAAGAATTATTTTTTTCGGAATTTGACAACATAAATGAAAATCCACTAGTTTTTCTTTTATTATTGGAGAAATGCGAAAACCCGTTTATATTCCCAGGTAAGAAATATTCAGTTGATCTATCAAAGTGTTGGTAGTTCGTTTTAGATAGGACTGCTCGAAGTCTGGAGAATTCCAGATAGTGATGGAACTATCATTCCTCGCAATTATGCGTATAAGTCAAGAATCACCCAGTATAGAAGTCCACTTTTACTGCCTTACCTTTAAACTTACACTTTGGTGACTTTCAAATTTCAGAAAAAATAAGCTTTTAATGGACATCGGTAAAAAATAAATATTATCGAACATTGTCAAGAGAAACTAAAAATTGTGCACCAAACGTGCATTTTCTAGTTTAAGCAAGATATTGCATTCTACTTACCAAAGAAAACCTACACAAATAAAAGAGGATAATAATAATTACACTGTCAAAAATATCATTCGTGGCATACATTACATATTTTGTGCAATGCCTACATCTAAAGCCCTACTTTACTCTTTCAAAAAAGGAAGAACAAGAAAATTACACAGTTTCCACCGTGGTAACTAATGCATCGCTAAGTGATTAAGTATGGTTTTACACCATCAGAAAGTACTATTTTAATTTTGACGTTTTAAAACGCGAGATTGTATTGTTGACAGCAAATTGCAATATCTGATAATCAGAATTATTTCGGAATATATGACCAAAATTCAACTCAAAATTGTATTCATAAGCTGTTACAAGCACGAGTAAAACTGGTTCACATCTAAAAAGTTTATGGCTATTTAATGGTATACAACTTATAGCAGTGAAGCCGGTGATAACTGATTGCATAATATTGAGCATATTTTCGGTAAGGTTAATATCTTATGATTCCATTCTAGGTTTCTGTGGAAACAAAATTAGGGTAATCGATAAGGTTCAATGAAATAAATAAAATAATATCATCGTCTTCGTCATACTTATTTTATAGGGTATTACCTGTTTTTTAACAGGGGTCTAGGTTATATTTCCACCTCTTCTTTGGTCTTCCTATGCTTCACCGGCCCATGGAGATCTTGTCTCTTGCTACCTTCACCATTCTGTCTTCTTCCATTCTATTGACATGGTCGTTCCATAAATTGCGCCTTTGTTCTATCCATTAGCTTATTGGTGTGATGTTACATATGGCTCTAATGTTCTCGTTCATCTTTGCGGGCTCTGTTATTCTCTTCTGTATCATATAAATAAAGGAGAACGATCCAAACGTGTGTGTCTGTCACGACAATTGCAGACGCGATGTCCCCCATTTGCGTTTGCATGCATTTCGCTGTCGTCCCGATTTCGCGACCGGGGCGGCGCCCCGAGGGCCCCCTTGGAGAGAGTCAGAGCCCCGAAGGCCCCCTTGGAAAGGGACGGAGCCTCGAGGGCCTCCTTGGAGAGGGTCGGAGCCCCAAGGGCCCCTTGGAGAGGTGCGGAGCCCCAAGGGTTCCTTGGTGAGGGGCGGAGCCCCATGAGCTCCCTTGGAGAGAGGCCGAGCCCCTAAACCCCCTCTTGGAGAGGGGCGGAGCTCCGTGAAACCCCTTGGAGAGGGTCGGAGCCCCAAAAGCCCCCTTGGAAAGGGGCGGAGCCCCGAGGGCCCCCTTGAAGAGGGGCGGAGCTCCGAGGGCCTCCTTGGAGAGGGGCGGAACCCCAAGGGCTCCCTTGGAGAGGGGCAGAGCTCCGTGAGCCCCTTTGGAGAGGTGCGGATACCCGAGGGCCCCCTTGGAGAGGGTCGGAGCCCCTTTAGAGAGTGGCGGAGCCCCGAGGGATTCCTTCTTTGGTCAGGCGGACGGTAGGGGGAGAAAAGGGAGGGGTGTGTAACAGAACGGAATGGCCCAACGTAAGAGGCTTAAAAATGGTGGTAAATTGAATAGAATAGACCACGCAATAGCGCGCGCAGCCCCGTGTATATGTCTAATAGTTTCGCATGTACTTGTATAAATTCGGGTCTTTGTTTCTTGTCGCAGGTGTTTGTTTTTCCATGTGTCATTCAGACATCCTGAAACTCTGTTCGCCTTTTCAGTTTGTTTCTTTACTTCTTTTTGTAGTATTCCCTGACTGTCATTTCTATACCTACGTACATGATAGTTTGGGCTTGTTCCATTATTATATCATTACATACCAATTTACATCTGATGAGGTCTTTCGCGATGGTCAAGGTGTTTGTTTTCGTTGAAAAATTTTCCATGTTGGAGGCTTTTGGGTATTTATTAAATTGAAATAAGAGCCGTTGTAAATCTTCCTCATTTTCAGCAAATAAAACCATATCATCAACATAATTCTAATATTGGTATTATTCAACACCCATTATAAATTTACTTTTATTGTCTAGACTTCTGATCGTATGGTCTATTGTTAGACTTCATTCTCATAGTATTTTTTCTTTATATATCTTGAATGAGACGAATCAGTTAAATAGGTATTTGTCTGCCATATAATAGATATTCTCGTCAAACTTTTCGCCCCGGTACTCAATAGCCTTTATTCTTGGGTTATAGACGTTGATTCATTGAATCAAGTTAAGTTTAATATGATTTATAAATTTAATATTGCATTTGTGATTTACCACAAATTTTGAAGATGTCATATGTACTAAGTTTAATTTACGTGAGTAAATTCCCACCAATTTTGTATGTGTTTTATAAGTAGGTTTATAGTTGTGTAGGAAGTTTGGGGACGTATTCCGTTAGAATTATACTAAATACGGTAACGCCTAAATCTCTATCCACCAACTAATCAAAAGTGTCTTTCCCCGTGAAATTCTTTCCGGGTTCAACACGTGTAAAGACTTTACTTATCACTTAACGTGACATCAAGAGCAGGTAGCATTCTTAAGGATTGTTTGTTTCCATAGTTTTTTGTGACTGTGACTGTGCGCTGATGTCCGTATAAATGTATTTATACTCTCTATATCTATATCAGTTATTGGTATGTCAATTGGAATCGTCTCTTTCTATTACGTTCGATTTTCTGCATTTTTATATTCTCTTCTAAAGCGAATCTTGTTGTGACTTCGCTTCGGTGGTCAATCACGAGAACGTCTTTCTTCTACCTTATCTTGTACTATGAGTTTTGTAAGTTATTGTCTCGTGTGCCATAGCCAAAATACTGTAGTGTTATTAGTTTGATGGTACTGTCCAATCTGATTGGTATTTTTATTTCTACTATAATACTTTCGTTGGTGCGAAAGTAGTCCATTGTATATGTAACATCCTTGTCCAGCAAAACATTTCAACATTTGATACGAAGACACTATATATAATTTCGATTGACCGATAGATATAGTCAAAATGGTCAGCTTCCGGTTTCACCGGAAATGACACCAACTTTGATTTTTTAAATAAATCACCCTGTATATTTTGTTTTTCGGAATCTACGAATCAAATTACATGCAACAGTTTTGCAAAACTATTATTTTTTCAAACAAAAAAATATATTTTCAAATTTTATTTTTTACCATAGAAGGCCGTGACTTGGAAAAATTTGTTCTAATTGACTCTTACAACTCATAATAATAACAATTTTATCAATTACGTTAATAACAGACCCTTAATGAAAGAACAACATTTGCTCAATATGTTTTTCAAGAAAAGTCACTTTTTTAAATGACACTTACTAAAGGCCGTCTGACCATTACATAGAACATTTAATTACCAATCAAACGACATGCATCATGGACTATCTACTCGTATATCTAAAATTGAAAGTTTTTGTGTAATACCTAAGCAAATTTGGCAACACTGTTGTATGTAATTTAAGTTGTAGATTCCGAAAAACATAAAATATATAGAATGATCCATTTAAAAAATCAAAGTTAGTGTTATTTCCAGTGAAAATGGAAGTCGACCATCCTGATTACATTTGTGTATCAATCCCAAATTATGTCTAGTATCCTTCTATCAAATTGCATCCAAATTCATTCGTAAGTAACGGAAATAGAGGCATGCCCTGGTCTCATTGTCACCCGGTATATATTTGGCTAAAGGTATATGTAGTTTCGAGCCAGGTAAACTTATAATCCGCATGCAAAACATCGTCTTCCTCCAACAAATATGCAAAATATCATTTTTATCACACCGTATATGTTTTATATTTATTTTCCTCAAGGATAAAACCTTCAGCTATATACAAAATATTTCTTTACCTAACTAATAGTTCTTGATTTCCAGGAAGAATAAACAACATTCTATTTCTTTAAGGTGCTCGCCCTGTATACATTTGACGAAAAGTATATTCGGTTTCAAGCAAGCTAGGCATTTTAGTCAGCATGCAAAATATCGTTTTCCTCCAACTAAGTTGCTAAATATTATATTTTTACACTGTATATACATATACTTTCGTCAGTGGTGAAACCCTAAGCTATATGCTAAACATTACTTAATTTTTTTAATAGTTTTTGAGTTAGAAGAAGAATAGGCAACATATTCTATTTTGAAGGTGCCTACCCTGCATGTAGTTTATATTTATTTTCGCCAAGGATAAACCATTAGCTATGTGCAAAATATTACTTTATATAACTAAGAGTTTTGTTTTAGAGCGAGAATAGGAAACATTTACTTTTCTTAAGGTAGTCACCCTGTATATATTTTATACTAATTTTCGTTAAATAAAACTTGAGATATGTGCAAAATATTACGTTATCTAACTAATGGTTTTTGATTTAGAACAAGGATAGACAACAGTTTTTTCCTTTAAGGTGCTCACCGTGGTTTATGTTTATTTTCGTCAAGGATAAAACTATGAGCTATGTCCAAATATTACGTTATCTAGCTAATATTTCTTAATTTTGTCACCCCTTAATTCAATACAACAATGACTAACCAATACTATGACACAATGTCCCCAGTGCTAAAAAATAGATACTAAATGAATATCTGTCACCAAAAAGGGGTGGCTTGTAAATATACGCTCGCGACCGCTCAGCCGTAGATGGGGTGGGTTCCAAAAAACAAATTACCTGATATTGCAGGTTCCGGAAGGGCGCCACGCAGTTGTCTAGCTTCGGTTTTATTACTTCCAGATGAAACTCGTAACGGCGAACCTAAATAGCTCAATAAAGAAAAACAGAGACTCCTTGCAGCAGTAAATAAAAAGACAGAAGACATTACTTCACATATAATAACAACAGTGGTTCCATGCAATTTGATGCAGCCTGTACATAAGGATTAAGAACAAATATGCAATGCCGTTAAAAAATACAGCCCGATTTAATATAAGTACATATTAAAATGTAGTTATGGTTTTGACTTTAATTAGGACCCCAATTTTAATTAATATAGTTAAGCAAAAAAAAGGAATATTAATAAATATGTAAATACAAAACCTGAAATTCAGTTCTCAAACGTCGCGTTATGGCACACGCCAAGTGAATGAGCAATCGCATTTGCTGCTCTTTGTTAAGCGCGTTTTACACCTGGGGGAGTACCTTATTAGATATTCTGTATAAAAGCGGCGCTTCCAGTAGCCAATAGGCCTGTTAATGAGCCAAACATGTGACAGCATTAACTACGTTCAAGTCACAGTGAAACCATACAGAAATATTTTTATATTTGTGCGGCGATAAATAAAAGTCGTTGTACTGTTTAAATCACGTTTATTACAAAAATGCACTAACTGAGCTATGAGGTTATGTAGTCTAATGCAAACACTGCGAGCGGTTTATCGCGTCTCCCGGTTCATCCGACAGTGATGCTCAGAGTAGGGGCACCTGTTACCAACTGTTACAAATTTAATTCTCCACTCCTTAAGGGCAATACATAATACTTGGGAGTCAATACACAACATTTCCTCCCTTTTTTGAATTATAGATATATAACAACGTGCGTGGATGTGCAAGGGTGTTTATTGAGGTGAAAATCTTAATGGCGGAATTCGACGACGTGTTGATCTGCATGGGGTTTGTGGAGCAGGTCCTTGTTGAGGTGCCGCATCCCTGTGGTTCCGGGGTGTTCTTGGAGTTCTAGGCGCCGCTGGTGCTGCAGGTGTTGCAACTGCTGCTGGGTTAGGTGTATTTTCCGCTCTAGTCTCATAAAAACGGAGTCTTCTTGGTGGAGGTCTGAGGTCATCATGTCTCTCTTGAACTGTGTCTTCGGATTCTCGTATCCCTGGTTGATCTAAAAAAGCTCTAATTTGACCTGTGTGACGTTTTACCTTCTTTCCTGCGTACTCGATTTCATAATGGAGATCTCCCAGGCGAGTAGCAATAGTGCCTGGGATCCATTTATCCATCTTCAGGTTGCCGGAGAGAAAGTAGACAGATTGTCCCGGGTTGAACGTTCGAACTGTTGAGTCCATCTGTATTTGCTGTTTCTGTGTGATCTTGGTGTGCACATCGTCTGGTCTAACCAGGTTCAGTCGAGTGCGCAGATCACGTCCTAGAAAGAGTCGTGCCGGTGGAAGTCCTGTGGTGGTGTGCGGTGCCTTGCGGTATTGTCGAAGAAACTCGTTCAAGTTGTGTTGTAAGGATCCTTTGGTCGAGTTCATGGCATGTATGGCGTCCTTCACGGTCTGTACATATCTTTCGGCTTGGCCATTTGTCGATATGGGGCTGTTCGTTTATGATATTTAACTCCGCTATCTCGCAGGAAGTTCTGGAATTCCTCTGATGGAAACTGCGTTCCATTGTCAGATACAACGGTAACAGGAGCACCGTAGGCGGCGAATACTTCATCGAGGGTTGCAATTGTGGCAGTGGCCGTTGTTGAGGTTGTTGTTTTGACTTCCAGCCACTTGCTGTAGGCGTCCACGATGACGAGCAGCATTGTGTCTGCAACTGGACCTGCGTAGTCGATGTGGACTCGTTCCCAGGGTGCCAATGATGTTCTCGAAACTTCGGCGGGGCATGTGCGTGTGCCGCATAGTTTGGGCATGATTTAGCAACGCGCTCGATATCTGCGTCTAATCCAGGCCAGAAAACGAAAAAACGTGCCATTCCCTTCATTTTCACAATCCCTATGTGTGCTGAGTGTAGGTCCTTCAGTACCGATTCCCTCAGTGCAGATGGTATAACGACTCTGTGCTCGAACATCAGGCAGTTAGCAGCGAGGGTGTATTTGACTTCTGGCGCTTTGAATTCGTATCGCGTGAGATCCTGCCCGGATTCCAGTAGTTGAACTATCGCACCAAGATGCGCGTCTTTCCATGTTTCCCGTGAGATGGCTTCTGCTCGAACGGGTAACTGGTTTATTTGGTTAATTACAAAAAGATCAAAACGTCGTAGTCGTCGTGCTCCTCCCTCCTCTGTGCGGAGTGTTGACGAATTGCATTGATCGTTGACGGTAGGAGTGCTCGCGAACAGTAATCAGCGTTGGCATTCGGTTTCGACGTCTTGAAAACCACGTCGTAATTGAAGTTGGCTAGGTAGTCCGCGTAGTTAGCCATGCGACTGATGCATAGCACGGGTAGTGACTTCTCCGGGTGTAGTATTTGGGTCAGTGGTTTGTGGTCTGTAATTAGGGTAAAGTGGCGAGCGTAGAGGTAGTGGAAAAATTTCTGTACGGCCCAAACGATGGATAGTGCTTCCTTGTCGATTTGAGGGTATCTCTGTTCTGTGTCTGTCATCGTTCGGCTTGCGTAAGCGATCGGACGTTCTTGCCCATTGCTAAGCCGGTGTAACAACACTGCGCCCAGTCCGGTTTTACTGGCGTCCGTGGCCAGCAACATTGGGAGTGATGGGTCATATTGGGTTAGGACTTGTGGAGAGGTTAGTGAGTCTTTGATTTCTGTGTACGCCTTTTCTCCTGCTGTTGTCCATGTGAAGGGATCCTGCAGCAACATCTCCCGGAGCGGTCGATCCTTTGTTGATAGGTCCGGAATAAATGAGCTATAGTAGGTTGCTTTACCCAAAAGTAACTGTAGCTGTTGGCTTTGGGGCATCCCGAACTGCTCGTATATGTGCGTCAGATTTGTGCACACCTTCAGCATCCACTTTGTGACCTAGGGCCTCTAGAACGGGCTCTGAAAATGTGCACTTCGAGCGGTTGAGTTTCAATCCATGTGTTCTGAACCGTTCTAAAATTGATCCTAGTGCCTGTAGGAGGTTATCGAATTGGTCTGCAAACACGATTATGTCGTCGAAGAAGTTGACTACATTGGGGAGGTCTTGCAGCACTGTGTCCATTCGCCGTTGCCAAATAGCTGGAATGTTGGCTGCTCCATAAACGGCTCGTGTTGGGCGAATCAGGCCATGTGTGGGTGTGTTGAGTGTCAGAGCGTGGCCGAATGTGTCGTCCACCTCCAAGTGGGTATACGCATCCGTGATGTCTAGGTGGCAAAATAGCGTAGCTCTTCTCATTGTATTAAATAACTGGTCTACCTTAGGAATTGGATGTTCATCGATTATCAGTCGGGGGTTCAGCGTTGGTTTGTAGTTGCCGGTGATCCTCAGTTTGCCGTTTTTCTTGACGACTATATGCGTCGTCGAGGCCCATTCAGAGTAGTCTACTCTCTTGTAGAAACCCGACGCTATCTTCGCCGCGATTTCTTTAGCATAAGCGTCGCGAAGCGCATGTGGAATATCCCGGGCTAGAGAAAAAACTGGTGCAGCTTGTGGTTTCAAATGTATCTTTGCTGGTGGGCCTGTTAACTTTCCTGGAACGTTACTAAATAAGTCAAAATAGCGTGACAAAAGGCCGTCTAATAGACTTTGTTGCTCTGACGTTAAGTGTTTGTCGGTTGGGGGTGATACCTGGTGTATTTGGACGGGGTTCAAGAAGAGTTTCTTGAAATCGATTTCCTTTGCGAACTCCGTGATCCATTCGCGCCCCAAAAGCGTGTCGAACTCGCTATCGACCACGTAGAGGTTGAGCTTCCTGGTCGTCATTCCAATAGTGGCATTTACTTCGATGCGGCCGATGCAGTTAATGCGGTGGCCCGTGTAGCTGGCAAAGATTTTGTCTGTCTTCTGTAACTCAAAATTCCATTTAACTATACTTAGCTTTTTCTTGCTGATGATTGAGCAGGGGGCTCCAGTGTCAAGCTCCATCTTGACTGGGGTTCCTTCTAACTTTACATCGAGCAACTTCCGTCCAGAAGATGGCATGGTGCTGATGATCTCTATCTTGCTGAGTTGCTGCGTGGTGGCGATCTGCTCCAGGGGTTCTTCGAATTCGACATTTTCGACTTCGGCAACTAGGTTAGTATTTCTCGTTCGTATGCGTGCCCTGCACACTCTGCTGATGTGTCCCATTTTACCACATTTATTGCAATTGACATTAAGAAATCGGCACTGGTTGCGAAAGTGTGCTCCACCGCATCCTCCACAACGGTTTTGGCTCCCTTGTTGAGCCGGGTTGGTTTGTTGCGGTGAAACAGGGGGATTTCCTTGGGCCTGGCTGTTTTCGAAATGCTGTGGCTGTGGGTTGCTCACTGCTCGCTGTGTCCCATTCCTTCGAGCTCGAGGTCTTTCGTAGCCTACTTTGTGAGTCGGCTCGGTTCCTGCGGTTTGCACTTGGTCCGTGGTGTTCCGGGTCACCTAAAGTGCGTGTGCGATCTCATAGGCGGAGGTGAATGTAGTGGGCTTTTTCGCGATAATTTCGTCGCATATGTCTCGAGCTTCCAGACCCAGTAGCAGTTGTTCGATTAATATGCGGTCGAGAAATTCGCCATATTCGCAAAATGTCGCGCCCTGCCTCAATCTCATGGAGAAATTGGCGACAGTCTTACCTTTGTGTTGCTTGATCTGCCGAAATTTGATACTCTCTGCATATTTGTTGCGTGCGGAATCAAAATGCGCAGTTAGTTTCATGCGGATTTCGTTATAGGAGAGGTCTTCTGGCTTGTCTCGACTCGCGAGGAACTTCAGGGCGTCATTGAGATCCACACCCATGTATACACGCGCGTAATCTGCATGCTGCTCTTCCGGAATTTTACTCAATTCCAGTGCCCAGGGGAAGCGTGTAAAATAGTCGTTAATCGACATGCCGTCAGACGTTTTGTATGCACTAACGGTGAATGTAGGTGGTCCTTGCTGCATCGTTGCTGCCGTGGCATTTGAACCATTTGCGCTGCAGACGTTTGGATTGCCTTGACCAACATGCTGGAAATTGCTTGGAGGAGTTCCGGTGACACATCTGCCATTGTTTGTCACGTTGCGGGCAATCTTCCGGTTGCACGTGGTCAGTGTGAAAATTACGTTGCGCGACACACTCCCGTTATTTTTATTTATCAATACCACTACTGACACCACTTTTATATTTGTGCTGCGATAAATAAAAGTCGTTGTACTGTTTAAATCACGTTTATTACAAAAATGCACTAACTGAACTATGAGGTTATGTAGTCTAATGCAAACACTGCGAGCGGTTTATCGCGTCTCCCCGTTCATCCGACAGGGATGCTCAGAGTAGGGGCACCTGTTACCAACTATTACAAATTTAATTCTCCACTCCTTAAGGGCAATACATAATACTTGGGAGTCAATACACAACAAATATTTAAATGTTAAAACACAATTGACAGTGTCAAAATAAGCAATAATGGATCCTTCCATAAAGCCAAATATAGTTTACAATATAACCCATAAACACGGTTGAACATATCAACTAAAGCAAAATCTAGTTTAGAATATAAACCATAAAATTTAACAAATTAAATCACAATTAAATTGGCCGCATCACTAGGATGCTTCAAAATAGGTTAAATTTGTTAACAACATCAATTATAAATACCACTTAAAAAGTTTAATGAAATTTACATGCAACAAAGTTGCAATCGAATGCTCTCAACGCTGCAATTAAATGGATAACGGGACATTACACTCGGAGGTAAATTCCCAAATAAAGCCCTTAAACTATGCAGCTCCTGGACGAGGTGCGCGATACCAAAAAGATATCAGCTGCACTCCTGAACTCGACGGCAAAGGGCAGCACCAGAAAAGTACATAGTAATAATTTTACATCACTTAATTGACGGTACCATGATGCGGTAACAAAGCTGTTCGAACGCAGCAGGAAGCCTCTTCAAAGACAGCAACCTGGCAAGCGAATTCCAACATGAACCAATACTTCGGCACGGTGGAAACTTGGTCGTGGCCTAATTTAACATCCCATAACAGCCAGCGATCCCTCAGCAATTAGCACGTGCAATTCGGCCATAGAAAATTGGCACGCAACCACGGGTAAACACGAATTCGGCGCATCGAAAGCCGGAAGGCCGGGACTTCGAAGGTCGCACTCGAAAATCTCCTGTTAAGAAGTTCACAGCTTAGAATAGTACTTTATGTAACTAGTCCTCAAAGCAAGGTTTTAGGGGACGAGTCGTAATGTTTCCGGACGAGGCGGAGCGAAGCGCAGCCGAGTCCGTAATATGAAGATGAGTTCTCTAAAGCCATTTGAGGACGTATTGCATACAACGTTTTTTTGTATTAGCTCTCCAAACATTATAATATGAAGCTTCAAATACCATTAACGCGGCATTATATTAGGAGGCCGCGCGAAAATGTTTTTGTCAACCAATTGTTTAACAACTACGCGTCTGTCAAAATTCGTAAACGAGCTAACGTTTGTAGTGGTAAAATGAATGGTGTACCAGAGGCAATTGATGAAAGAGCAAAGAACATTGTGCTAGATTTGCTGCCGACTAAATCTCGTTACCAATATGAGAAGGAATACCAGGCATTTCAAGAATGGAATAAGATAAACGGCATTACGGCCATAAACGAGGAAGTTGTGTTAACTTATCTCCATGAAAAATCAAAAACTTTAAAACCATTGTCTTTATGGTCGAAGTACTCAATGTTGAAAGCTACTCTTTCTGTAAAAGAAAATATAAATATGGATACTTATTCAAAAGTGGTAGCGTTTTTAAAGAGGGTAGGATATGAAAGTAAGAAATCCAAGGTCCTTTCAAGGGAGGAAATTAACAAGTTTTTAAAGGAGGCTCCGGACGAGACGTATTTGATGGTTAAAGTGGCTGTCCTTATTGGGGTATGCGGTGCTTGAAGAAGGGAAGAATTGCATTCTCTGAAACTGCCAGATATTGTGGACACAGGTTGTTCATTGATTATTACTCTCACAGATACAAAAACAAATCGCAAGCGAGTGTTTACTGTACTTGCGGAGGGCGAAGCTGTGAATCCATTGGAATTGTTTCATAAATATGCACGTCTTCGACCACAAAATGTGCAGGGCAATTATTTTTTTCTGTCATACCGCAATCAAAAGTGTACAATTTAACGTTTGGGAATACATACATTTGGAAGGATGCCTAGAATGGTAGCTGAGTACTTAAAACTGCCCAACCCCGAACTCTACACAGGGCATTGCTTTAGACGGACGTCTGCAACTTTAAAGCGACACGGAGGTTGACGGTCCACTGCGGTAACAGAAGGCTACATCGAAGAATCCTTAGAAAATAAACGAAAGGTATTTTAAAAATAGTATTATATTCATATTTTTATTTTTTAATATTTTAACGATAGGTATCAAAACTAATTTTGGGACAGAAACAAGCCGAATCATCAGTTTCGACCAGCAACATGCCACTTACTGAAAGATGTGTTATAACTCAAAGGAACCGTTGCTTCAACATCCGCTTCTGAAAATGTTTCCTTTTCAGGCGAGAGCTTTAAATTTGCTAAGGACTGTAGTTTTCATTTCCATATTTCTAAATAGCGTTAATTTTTTATTTATATTTGTAAACATTAAGAATAAACAAATGAATTACTAATGTTTGAGTCCGCTAAAATGTTGCCATGACGACTTTAAGTACAAGGCCTCTAAATGGCCATTTTGAGGATCCTAGACAGTTTCCAAAGTAACCAGTTTGGGAAGCGAATACAAAAAATACATTTAAGGAAACAAGAAGGTTACCTACCAGACGCAACGTGTTAACGAAATTCGTTCGCATTTGCGACAACAAGCAAAACTGCATTCATGTCTGAAGATTTTGCACAAAACCATATATATAATACACATATATTGCTAGTAGGGCCTCGGAACGCCCGAAAACATTACGGCGCCGACATAGTTTCACTCATGGCGTAAAGAATACAAGGTGTAACGTTCCGCAGAATGTGGACGGACCTCAAATTCAACCAATAGGACATGGTCCGACAAATGGCACGATTGGTAGTACTGAAGTGTATTGTGGAAGACGCTGTCAATGTCAAATTCGAGGTTAGGTTTTGCGTCAGTTGGTGTCAGATTGACGCAAAATTTAACCTGCTAACCCCGAATTTGACATCGACTGACAGTGCCAGCAACATATACGATCGCAACCATGGTTACACCATGATCGCGGCCGTGATGGATTTCCTGAGCAGGACCATCGGGGATTGGTTGACATCTCCCCTCTATTTTCTGAACGACTGCCCATCCCGGGAGCGTCTTGTATTCTTTACACCATGGTTTCACTTAGAGTATAACGCGTCTATTGCGCATGCGTGAGAATTCGAACTCCGCTGGGCGGACGACGCCGCCGCGCTTGCACACAGCTCACCATTATACATTGAAGAGTTGGTTGTCTGTCTCACTTCCTTCGTGAGTTTCCCACTCATAGCCGCTAGCAATATAGTAAGTATTAGATATATGCACAAAACCAAGTAATTTACGAAGCCATCAAAATGGACGCCAACAGCCAACGGGCCCAAAAAGAAGTCAATTCACTTGTTTCCAGAAATCGATAAACGAGTGACGCTTTACGTCATAACAAACCAATAGCGATCACCAGGGAAATCAATGACCTAAAATCGCCCAATAATCGTTCGATATTGAAATATTACAATGCGCGTCAGCGAGCACTACCAAGATCCCAGATGTCAAAGCTTGAAGAATCGCAAACTACTGATGCCGCGTCGGTGAAGAACTATGCTAAATAATCCACTTTGAATTGTCTACAATCAAGGCTTCCAAGGGTTGCTAAAATCAAAATGTAACAATTTAAAGCAATCATAAAAAACATTTTACGTTTTTAAGGTGCTGACACTGCATACATTTTATATTTATTTTCCTCGTTGATAAAACCATCAGCTATACACAAAATCTTACTTTATCTAACTAACTTGATTTCCAGCAAGAATAAAAGTTTAATTTTTTTAAGATGCTCGCCCTTTATATATTTCACCAAAAGTATATTTGATTTAAAGCCAGGTAAACATATCATCCGCATGCAAAATATCGTTTTGCTCTACCAAAATTGCATAATATATTTTTTTACATTGTATATACATATACTTTCGTCAGTGGTGAAACCCTAAGCTATATGCTAACCATTACTTTATTTTATTAATAATTCTCGACTTAGTGCAAAAATAAACAACAGTTTATTTTTTAAGGTAGTCACCCTGTATATTGCAAGCTCAGAATGGGAGATGGTATCTAATTGCAATAAGTAACGTAAATCAGACTTGAAGTAGTAATCATATTTGCAAAGCAATGCCATAATAAGTAAATTAATTTCATAACATAAGGAAAAAGGCAGCGCTCAAAACCGTAGAGAATGGATTCACACAATACTTAATTAATTTAAAATAATAAAGGGGATGGTGAAATGTCAAAGCCAATCCAATTAAGAATGAATCGATTATGAAAATAATTATTACATGCTTGTCGAGTGTATTTGCAAGTCATAAGTCATTAATAAAAAAAAATTCTTTGAGCGTATTATAAAATGTTAATAAAGCAGAATGCTAAGAGAAAAGTGCAACGAGCACAAATTATAACAGATCTAAGACAATTAATAAAAAAATGGATCATCAATATTCAAGATTAGTTGGAATCCAAACAGTGAAATGACTTAAAAGTGCAAAATGAAATGGACATTTATTTGTACACCAAAGTTATTAAAAAAGGAAGTGCGCGAAATGAATAATTAATCAGTGCAACTGATATGCGAAATGACTGTTAAAAGAGTGCAGTGCTAGAAATATCGAAAGACATTAATTGCAAAATTATAGGACAATTTAGTAAATAAGTTACTATTGTAAAAGTTTTTAGATTTAAGCATTTTAATTGTAAAAAGTACCTAAGCTGAATAAGTTCGAATATCCGCTTTATGAATTTGAGGTGCATTTGTTTATAACGAACTTTAAAAAAAATTAATTAACAATTGAATAAATTATTGCTGACAGCTTGGTTTTTGCATCTCCAATTAATTTAAGATTTTCACTATTAAATATCAAAATACATTAAAAACAATAGCACCATTGTGACGAGTAAAATTCAGTGCATCCGGGGAAATAAAGACATAATTTTCCCTGAGTTTGTGAAATTTTCATCAACGGCTTCCGAGCGACCCTAGCACCAGAGATCCAGCGTCGTACCAGCAACTGCAGGCATCGTGAGGGGATCCTAGGCACGAGACCACATCACTCACAACCCCATCCAGCTCCTGCATGCACGGCACTTCATTCCAGGCGCCCCCACAGAATATTTGGCCCAGTTCGACCCTTCCGAGCATCGAGGCGCTGCCTGCGTCAAATTATAAGGTCAGTTTATGAAGCCAATTTAAATGCTACGGTCGTGAAACTTACCGGACACATAAAGAAAACTGCTCCGAAGCTGATTCCAGGCATTTCAAACCTTCAGTTAGCCTAGATCTGATAATTGGAAAATGTAGAAGTGAGGTTAGGATTCTGCAGCGTCGATTTGAGAAACAACAATTAAGCGGGAGAATTTAAAATTACCTGTTAGATCTGCTCACTGAGTTGTTGTAATTAATATTGAAAAACACTGAACGACCAGCACTTGATAAATTTCATAACGTAAATTTGTGACAGATTAGCTCGACTGAAACATATTAGTTTGCATTTGACCTACGCTCCAGTGGAGTACAAATAAATTTCAAAAAATAACTGTGAACCCATACCTTGAGTAAGAGCTCATGTCTGCCATGAGTTTAGCTAACAAAATTTAAATTGCAGGTAGATTAAATCACAAGTAGGGGCTTACGATCATTTATATAAACTTGAGTAACTATACAGCTCATTTTTAATTATCCCTGAGAGAGTTAGTTAATTCATTAGTTCTTTGACGAATTCAAACTAAAAATATTTGCTTTGGTAGCTCTAGTTATTTATTTAAAATTAAATTATCATCATTTAGAGAGCAATATATTTGACCAAAAGTACCTATATTCGGTTTCAAGCCAGGTAAACATAATCCGCATGCAAAAGATTATCTTCCTCCAACAAATACACAAAATATTATATTTATTACCCTGTATATGCATATAGTTTCGTCAAGGTTAAACCTTAAGTGTGTATTGCGTTATGTTTGCCTTTTCAACATAAAAATAGGAAGCACATGCAAAACGAATTGTCCAACTTTATATAGAAGCTGTTGCTGGTTGGGAAATTGTGAACAAAATTAAGGACTCTTTAAAAGGCCAGTCTAGTACATCAGCACGAAATTTGGGAAAAAATTTGGAAATCTGAAGATATATAATATCTCGTGTAAAAGACAAAGAGTTAAACAAAAAAGTCAGGACGAAACAGGTTCTGCCACCATATACGTTATCCAAAACAACCAAGTAAAGCGCATTTCGTAACATTTAAAATCTAGAAATAATTGCACATGATATGAGTTAAAATAACTGCCTGCTTTTAAAATATTGTTGACGATTGCCAATGAGTATCGGGTACGTCACTCTTCTGCTCGCTTATAATAACAACGAACCGAAAAAGATCATTTCGGCTCGCTTAAATAAACATTTAAAAAACTAGACAAAGAAGCTATAGATGCTAGTGCGATCAATTATGTTGTGTATTAAACAATATTTTATTCTTCCTTAAGATGTCGCCGAAAAATAGTGTGTGTTTCAAGCGGAAAGGCACTTTTTGCAGCACTAGCTTGCAGCTCGCTCTTCAATTTATGTGTGCGAGCAGAAGAGCGTCACTTTCCGCTCTTAATACACAATGTACTATTAATTGCTTTAAGTAGTATCTCGTGCGAAATCCGAAGCTCGTTTTGTCGTTGATTCTGTTAGGTATAAAATTTTGATAGTTGATGACGAAACTAATGTTCCTACTAACACTGAAGGAATTCCTGATCCTACACTTTTTCACTCTGCTAACCTTCATTAACTAATATTTAAGGAAAAGTAAAAAAGAAAAGTAATTTTTACAAGAAATATATGGCAAGGCAAGCTTTGAATGATTTTGATAACGTTTCCTAACCTTTTATAACAAAAGGCACTAGAAACGCTTATACCTATTTTAATTGTTTTATTAAGAAAATAGTGATTCATCTTATTGAAATGCATTATAATTGGCAATATATTTTATTTTGGTCAGCTTTAGCTACGTATGGCTTATTTTGCCCGGCAGCTGACGCAGTACTTAAACGAACAACAACTAAAATTTATTCCTAATTAAAACATTCTCCTACCTTGCCTCAGGAGTCTCCAATAACACAGTTTTAGGAAATATTTAAACAGTATTATTTATAAAGCAAAATGACACCTAAAAGTCTTAATGGTCTCAAAAGGATCTGGGACTTACATTGGAAGGAAAATGCTACTATATATATATCTAAATATGGAGTGGAAAATTAATATTATTTCTTAATTTATTTTGTTTACTATGTATAAATTGAAAAAAAACTTACAACGTCAATCGACAATGTTTGTATCGCTCTAAAAGAGTGACGTAGTTTTTTTATCAGAGGGGGTTGATCCCCTCTAGTTCGCCGTCTTCTTAATACTATAAATTGCTGCCCAAATTCTAAACCACCAAGTTTAATTCACTACTACGTAAAATCAGTATGAAGGTCGTTCTTGGGTTTTTACTTTGTGCAGCATTCGCCTGCATTTCACGGGCTCGTCCTGAAGAGGAACTTTACACCGATGCGTTTGATAATATCGACATAAAGGAAATTCTAAACAGCGACAGGCTTTATAACAACTACCTGGGGTGCTTAAAGAGGAACTACAAATGTACCAAAGCTGGCGCTACTCTTAGAGGTAAGTTCAAATAATTATCTGATAGAGGAAAACAGTTTTTCGAAAGTTGATTCTAGTAGTTACTTAATGGTCTTGTTCAAACTTATCTAGAAAGTTTACGTACATAAAAATATTTTCCTTTTGGCAAGATTTGTTTTAACCGCTTAAATAATGGAATTTTATCTTAAATTTATCGATGAAATTTCAGAAATATTCACAGTATTTCAAATACTTAACAAGCCTTTCTAAGCCCCTTCAAACCATTCAATTTTATATACTTATTGAAAGTTGAGATTTTGAGCATGGGTTGCTAAACTAAATGTATTTGAAAAAGTTGTTAAACGTCTTTTAGTAGAAAAATGTCTACACTGTATAAACGAATGGTTTTGATTATACACATTTTTTATATTATAAATATGTACCTTGCCGGTAAATTTTTCATGTATGTGTTTTTATGATTAACTGTTGACTATTTTTATACATTTGTATTTGTTTTCTGAGAAAACAAAATGTTTCTATTTATGATTATTATTATTTACTTATAATTTTTACCAAAAAATATTTTGATCGTAGAACTTGCTCCTGAAAGTATGAAAACCAATTGTGCAAAGTGTACCGCAAAACAAAAGGAGAACTCTGATATCGTTATTGAGTGGATAGTGGAACACAAACCCGAGGATTTCCTGGATATTGAAGAAATTTTCGACAAAGAACACGTTTATAGAGCAGCGAACGCTGATGCCTTGAAAAAGAGAAATATCAAAATTCCTCCACTAAGGAGCTGAGCACATAAACCTGCGGAATGTCAAAAAAACTATTATTTCCAGTATGACTAATTTTAAAAATTACATTAATGTTCGATATTAAATGTTTTTGTTAACTATACATTTTCTATTGTGTAAATAAATGTCGTTGGTTAAGACGTTATTTTTATTGTGCAGCTTCCTACTGAAACGTTTCCTAATCATAATGAACCGCATCCACATCTCATGTTTAAATCTGTAATTAATTTTCAACGCTTTTAACTGCCAAAACTGTAGGGTGGTATTGGTTTAAGACATTACGATTTACATAATGAAATCTTTCTTTGTTTAAATATGAAGCATTATGATTTAATTAAAACACGGTATAGAAACATGACATAATGTTTTTCATATTCAGAAATTCCCAGAGAGTCTCCACCAGGGTGAATTTTAGAAAATAATCATACATGGGATTAAATGGCACATTAGCCTGGTAGTACATGCGCAATTTTTGTTCTCTCAAATCACAGATTTCGAAATAAATCTGTTTTTGCAAGTTGCCAGTGCAATCCCATTTTATCCGAAACGTATAGGAATAAAGTAATGGTGGATGTATAATCCGTTCACGATCTTTTTGGGACAGAGTTGGCTATGCTTTTTTCTTTTCATGTTTGACTAACTGATTCGGTGATGTAGCGGATGGAACTTTATTTTTCTGTCAGTATCTGTTCGACATTTTCTTGCCACCACATTGCCAGATTTATTATTTTAATATTCGTAAGAAAATGAATGATTTTTCAAGTGTGTAAGAATAATTTTATTTTCCGTCAAAGAAAAAGTCAAAATGCCCAAAATAATTTTGTTACAACAAAACATTTCCATTAAACGATGCTACTTTCAATTTAAAAATTAAAAAAGAACAGACCAAATTTAAAAGAGCACGAGTTGATGTGGAGACTAGAGAATATATTTCTGTACGTTAAAAAATTAAATTTTGGAAAGGAAAAACAATCCAGAGTAAGTATAATAATTTACTACCTACCTACTTATTACTATTTTAGTGTCGAAATGTTATATAGCAGATGTGAAAATCAACATGAAGTAAAATCAGCAAGCGACCCATTTGACAAAATATTTAAATTTTTCACATGATAATTTCTATCAGACCAATATTGCTCAATTGCTCTACTAAATTTATTTGGCATCAGTTTGTGATGTCTTCATCCTTCCACACCAGCAAGCAAGCATGCAGCAAGCATGTAAAATAAAGTGGCCTATTGATATCTGGTACACAATTCTTATCAAAAATTGCAATAAACATTAATATCGAATGCTTTTCTTATGCATTAATTCTCATTTTCGTTTCTGTCGTCAATTGTCAAATCATTTCAATTTTTTGTCCTTAATTTAAACAGAAATCCGACAACAATGTACCTATTCAGAAAATATAACCTTAAACTGAAAACAACCTAACCTAACACAAAAAGAGCCAATTTGAATTAGGGAGTGTAGTTGCCACAGAGGTACTGCCAACAAAATTACTAGATGGCCGTAGCCTCATCTGACCCAAAAAGATCGTGAACGGCTTATAGTATGATAGATAATTTGGTTGAAAGGATTCGCGCAAAAATGGTTTTACAGTTATGAAAATTCTTTTAAATTTTGAAAAGTCTTAAGCATAATTTTGCATTTCTGTAGTACAATTGCTACTGCACATCAAAAATCTCCCGAGTGGCAAATGTTTTTTATGGCAGCGCTAGTGCAAGATAGCAAACGATATATCGATTGAAGGAAAATGGTCAACAGCTAGCCAATAGTAGTGTAGCTACTGCACATATGTCAACTCTCACCTTATTTGATGGTAATTTCTTAGCAGAACTTACTTGTTAATTTTCACCTTTAATGACATGGTGTTGGTTCGAGAAGTTGTGAAGTAAAATTATTTGATATTATATTTAATGACTGATAACCAAGCTTTATCCATATCCATCGAATAAGAACAGGCGCATTCACGCCTTCTTAGTAAAATGTATGCAAAATGTTTCATTATAAACATGAGTCCTGTTCGGAATTGAGATTTAAAGTCTTAAAGGGGATAATACCGCATGATCGAAAACTTTTATCCTCTAGAGGGCTGTGGAATTGCTTTGTAAAAAATGTATGTTGGCAGTCGTGGTATTAAACGTCACATTGGCATTTTACATCTATCAGTTTAAGGTTATATCAGTAATGTCACTTTAACAAATACAAACATTTCTGTTGAATACATAAAAAACATTCTGTCAAAGTTAAGTGATTCTATCAAAATTGTATGGGTTATATTACTGAGTAGCTACCTTTACTCACCACTACCAACATAAATTACATTTTTTTTAATCCACAGCGTTCTAGAGACTAAAAGTTTTCGATCCTATTGTAGTAAAACGTCAATCTTCTATTTAGCCCTTCTCGATCCATTTTTGGATGTAGGCCTCCTCATAATCCTTCTATCTCTCTCTATTCTGAGATACTCTCTTCCATGCTAGACCGACGTGTCACTTCACATCGTGCACCCATCGCATCTATGGTCTTCACCGTGCTCTTTTTCTTAACCACGGTTTTCAGCCTAGGATTTGTGTATTCCATGTATTATACAGTGTGTCTAAAAAAGAACTACATCTAGTGTGCTTTGAATTTCCCATACAAACGTAAAATGTGCCGCTCTCGCGCGCTACTGTTAGCTAGTAGTAGACCTAGTAGACGGAAGAATAACATAACCTCAACAACAGTCTTTGTTGACAAAATTTACTTGTGCTTTTCGTTTACTTTTAAATTAAGATATGTGCGCATTTTAACGCATTATTCAACAGCATGAATATCGTAAGAAGTAAGACAACCCTTATTAAAAATGATTAATGCTCATTGTTTTCTAGAAAATAAAAATTATTTCTCAAATACAGAACTTAAAAGTAATAGAAGGAATATAACTTAATAAACTAAAGGTAGTCCTTAGAAAATGGTTAATGATTGACTGTTCTGTTTATTTACAAATCCACTTAAATGGAACCACGCTTCGTCACTAAAAAAACTTAAATCAAGAACATCGTTGTTGTTTAAATTTTCTTGGAAAAAGTTGCAGTAATGTATTCGACTAGCATGGCCCCTTTGTCGAATTTCATGTACAACAGACACTTTATTTATTTTTATTTATTTATTTATTTAATTTGCACTCAGCCAACAGCCATTAGGCCAATTATAGGCGTCGCTGTGCAGTTATGAGGACTTCCAACCCCACTAACGACTGTCATGATGTTGTATGACCGCCGGGACCAACTTTTTTCCGTGATAGCCGTACCACGAGGCGCCGAGAGATGCAGCCGTGGAACTCCCATCCAAGTACTGACCAGAGACAGCGTTGCTTAACTCTGCTGATCGAACGTGGACGCTTGTTCAAGCTAGACCACTCGGGACCCTACATATGGATGCATGTGCAGTCGCTTCTTCAAAATGTTGTAAACAGTACTTCTAGGGACATCTGTCTGAGCTGAAATACGACGCACTGACATTTTTGGGTTTTCTACGACAAGAGCTTCGACATTTTCAATAATCTTTGGTTCAGTGGCTGGCCTTCCGGTAGACTTGCCTTTTTCTACACTTCCTGTCGCCCAAAGTTTTTCAACAGCGCAACGAATGTGGTGCAGCAAAACAGTTTCTTCGACAATTCTGTTAGAAAACTGCAGTCGAAACTACTGCTTACAAGTCGCATAAGAATATTGCCATTCCCCATTTATTAACTGTCCTGATCGAAAATATGCCTCAATAATAAAAATGTTTTCTTGCACTGTGTACATTTTGTATTGTATTAACAAATGTTTTATAATTAAAACTATTTGAAGTGAATATTTACTTTTTTAGACAATTAATTAATGACAGCTCTGGATAATGCAATACCAATAACAATCTAGTGACACATAAAAATTTACATGTAAACAAATTTTACAGGTAACTAGATGTAATTCCTTTTTAGACACTCTGTATTTTTAGCGCGCGTTATGTCCAACAAACTGTCATTTTAGTCTTGTTGCTTTCTCTCTCTCTCTCTCTCTCTTATATCAATGTTTGCTTTTTGTCTTATCCACGTGTTATTTGTAGCATTTGTCGTTCCATGGCCCTTTGAGTTTTTATTGTGGAAATGTGAATCATATGTCGTAACTGGAAAGATTCATCTATCGAACACGTTTGATCTCTGAAATTGCAGAATCTCTCTATTTTTCAGTATATATTAAAGGCCGCCCACAGTCGTATGTTTAGTACAGTTTCCTACAAACTACAATCTTTCCGCCAAGTGTTGTGGGTCGTCGCTAGATGGCGATATAATTTGGCGTCATTTCCGTCCGTAAGATTTTCATGGAGAGTCGTTTTTGACCTCCTGGCTCTGGTTTTTGATATTTGGTTATCGGCCGGTTTAAAACTTCCTTCGATGTTGTGTTGAGCTTTTTGAATTGCTAGCAATGTTAGGCTAATGCAGGACAATCTATTAAGGCATATTTTGGATCCGAAAACGTGCAGAGATGATTGTTTGAGTGGGCACATTTTTGAGGTTGTGTGTGAATAGGCAGACTTTTCTTGTAAGGCATTTTATTCTTTGTTGTTTAATTTGCTTATTTGAAATGTATAGCCTTCACCCTACGGGCTAAGCTGTTCGATTAGTGTGAAATGTCTTCAGAGTAGCCGGCTGGCTCGCAGCTTCATGTGGAACCAGAATTGCCTGGGGACCATGTTCACCTTCCGTGCAGGCCGAAGGGGCTGGAATTAACTTCGCCTCTACCTCGTGCTGCATGTGCAGATTATATCCAGTTTGGGGTTTGAGCCTAACGGCTTTATGTTTATTTAATCTGCCAAAATTCATATGCAATCGATTTCACTACTAACAGCTTCACCGGTTTTTTATCAAATTGTATTTTTATGTGTGTGTAGATTTAGCGCTAGGTTAGAGCTGAGTGGGTTAATTCAGGAATAGATAACGTCGCCTCGTATGCCAAAAACTAGCTGAGTGGATGGTTACACCACTTTACGTTTGTTCCCTCTAAATATCGCCCATATCAAGTTTGTTGGCTGGAAAAAACAACCCTAGCGGATCATAGTGTATTACGACTACCATGCAAATATTTGAATGTGCAGTTATTTGCGATATGAAATTACATCACTAAATGGCCGATTGCACCAACACCGGTTAGCAAGTTAATCAGGCTTTAATCAGACATTAAGCTAACCGACGTTTATTCCAAACATTTTCGTTTGCACCATCGCTGATTAACACTAATCGCAGATTAGGCGGTCCCTAATCGGCCATTAACATAATCATCCAACTTTGGCCAATTAACTACCCTAACCATGATTAAGTATCTGTCACTCAATTCGCGTCAGTCATCCGAGTTGTGTATTAGTGAGAAAAATTAATTGTGAAAATTACATAGGTAACGCAACAAGTGTTGTGGTGCATGTATAATCGACTTCAGTGGACGAACTTAAAAGTGAATAGTAAGGTTATGAAGCCCGGGAATGTCGCAGGAGTAATATTGTTGTTATTACAGATGTTCTATTCATCTTCATCATCGTCTTCGTCCTCATCTTCATCCTCCGATGAAGAAGATATGGCTTTTTTACCACGGCAACGACTTGTAAAGGCGAGGAATAATCCCTACGATGAATTTGATGATAGTGACTTTAATAAACGGTTTCGCTTCAGCAAGGAAAACGTATTAGAACTCTTACAAATTATTGAACCTGCTTTAGCAGCCAGGAGCAATAGGAACATGCCTGTGACCGCACTCAATCAACTTCTCATAACTCTGAGGTATTATGCTACAGGATCTTTCCAAAAGGTTGTAGCAGACCATTTCAATGTGGATGTGTCTACAGTGTGTCGCATTTTGCCTAAAGTGACAGAATCTATTGCTGCACTTAGACCAACTTACATTAAAATGCCTCGCACACAAGAAGAGATTAGGAATACCAATCAAACGTTTTTTGATATACGGAACGCATATACGTGTTCAATCACCTGGTGGAGATAATGCCGAGCTATACAGAAATAGAAAGGGTTACTTTTCTGTAAATGTACAGGCAGTATGCACAGCCAATTTAAAATTTTCTGATATAGTGGCAAGATGGCCTGGTTCAGTGCATGACAGCACTATATTTAACGGTAGTCCATTAAAGGTACATTTACAAAATAATGAGTTTCCTAATTGCTATCTGTTGGGAGACAGTGGATATGCCTGCAGAAAGTATTTGTTGACTCCTCTTTTGCAAACTCGCACAGCTGTGGAAGAAAGGTATAACGCAAGCCACATAGCCACTCGTAATTGCATTGAACGAGCATTTGGAGTATGGAAACGAAGATTCCCTTGTCTTTCCATAGGTACGAGACAAGAAATAGGAAAAGTATATGACATAATAGTTGCAACTGCAGTTTTGCACAATATTGCAATAGATTTAAAAGATTTGGAAGTAGATGACCCATTACCTCAAGATGACCTCAATTTACCATTATTTCAAATTCAGAATGCAATTCACGGAAATGAAAATTATGCTACCAGGACAGCATTAATTAATACGTTTTTCACGTAAATATTTTTTAAATAAAAAACACTATACCGTATATTGTATTATTATTTACAACTAATTAAACCTACGTAATTTAATTGATCTTAACCTAAGCAGAGCTCTCTCATTTTTCAACTGCGTGTGGCTCAATGCAGTTAAAATCTTTGCCCTTTTCAGGCTTTCTCGAGCAGTTTGAAGTTCCACCTCCTTCTTCTGAACTTCAAGCGTATGTAGCTCAGCTGCCCGTTTTTCCCCGCTGATAAATAGTCCTGTTTAGCAGTGCCATACTGCATTTCCAACTCCTGTTTATTCTTTATATAAACCGTTTTTGCAGATTTTTTTTCAGTAATTGTTTGGTAAACCTCAGAAGGTTTTGTTCGTTTTCTGACAAATTTTGCCCTTGGGGTTGCAGATTCCTCTGCAAGAATAATAGTGAATTAAATTAATAGTATTTCATAATCCATGTGTACATACTTCGACTTTCAGAAGTACAGAGGTCTTCACTTGGGTTACCTGTATTTCCCAGGATCGTTCTTGTTGTTTGTGGAAGCTTACCTTCTATAACAGTGTATGCTGTAATAACAATAAATTTTATTCAACTACTTACCTAATTGCATTCCTGACTCTTGTTTATCTGAGGTTTGTGGTACCTCTACTTTATCATCCACAAGTATTATTGGAAGCTAAGAACAATATTAACTAAGTAATTCATTTATTCAGTTTCGTAAATACTTACATCATTAATGTGTATTTCTTCTTCATTCACCTGTCTTGAATCTGCAAAAACTTATATTTAAACATTGGAATACTTGCTACAGTAATAGGCATTATTTTAAACTGATCCACCAATCCTTATCGTCTCAATTCTAGTTCACTTACCACTTTCAATGCTTTCCCCGTAATACTCTGCAGCAGAATCAAATCTACTAGGGTGTGGTTTAAATTGGTCTTTGAGCAGGCTAATGAATCTTGCGCCTTCTTAGTTTATTTGCAGTTTACATGTACCGCCTCCTGTTTTGTACAGCTCTGCCTACAATAAATTGTTACAGTTATTTACATTTAATAAGTAAGTACCTATAGTCTTACCTTGTCATCAGCATTTGCCTTTCTCAATCGTCTCTTATAATTGTCGTAGTACACTTTTAACTGCAAATGGGATCTTGGTTGCTGTCCACTGCTACTGTTAAATTCTCTCGCTATTGTCTTCCAGCAATTGAGTTTCTGAGTGGAGGTTAGGGCATCCGTTTTCTTGTTTTCTATAACCTGTATATATTTCTCCACTAACAAAAGCAGCAAATGCCGTTCGTCCTCAGAATAATTCCGAGATCGTTCACGTTTCACTACACTCTTGTTCTCCATAGCTGGCAAAAATTGTAACAATACCCGTACCACTGCGAAACAACTTTCAAATGGCGAATGACGTAGTTCACGACTTACCGGTGCCAACCATGCCAACTTACAATTGAGAATCATGCCGACTATCTTCTTCTCATTCTATCTGATGTAATTTTTATACACCCATCTCCCTTTAACAATGCAAACAACCTCGAAAAACCCAAATTCAAGAAAGTGCCTTTTCCTAATCATGATTAAGCTAACCGAAGGTTGGCGCAATTGAAAATTTGTAGAAAATTTAATCACGGATTAACTTGCTAATGTCTAATTATTTTTTTCTACTCCTGTAACTAAAATGCCATTTAACATACTAACATACACGTCGCTAAGTGACCTTTTAATCATGCCTTCATAACCTATGACTAAAGAGCCTCTTAGTCATGAGCTGAAGTTGGCAAGGATGTTTTAGTCATGGGGTGAAGTTAGGTTCAAATAGTATTTGCTTTATTAGTCACAGCCAAAACTAAAATCAAGTTACTTTTCAACCGTCACTTTGACGTTTGTCAAGCATAAGTTAACCTAATATAATAAATGTCAAAATTTTAAAGAAATAATATGATGTTATATTCTCTAAATTTGTGGTCGTAGAAAAAGTATAGTATGCAGCTTGTTTTATAAACTTATTAGTCACTCTTTTATTAAACACTCGCTCCGCTGCGCTTCGCTCGTGATTAATAAAACTCGTGACTAAAATGACGTTTATAAAACTTGATACATAATATACTATAATCAACGATTAGGCGTTCTTAACCGGACTTTGGTGCAATCGGCCATAAAGTGTGGAATGCAGTAACGTAATAGCATTCATTCAGTCTTCGGATTGCTTCAAAATTAACTACTTTGGCTATTTTAAAGTTTAAATTAATCCAGTTTGGAAATTAGCATATATTTACTCAGCAAGGGCTGCGTTTCCACGCACACTGTCTCAGGTTGGAATTATTAAAATTATGATAATTAATTATGTGATATAGTATTGTCTATTGTTCGTTGATGCCAGTAATTACAATCGATTTTATTCTCCCCTATTGTTGATCTATTACTTAATTGAATCATTATATAATTTTTCAAACTTTGGATTTCATTGATTATATTGTGTGTTGTTACCTTTGAGCAATTTAATGGTTCGTTCGCTCAAATGAACAAGAGAACATGGTCCTGAATCATTTGGCGCCCCTATAATTTAAATCTATTAGTTTTAAAGATAAGTTATTTACGCCCTTCCACTGAGTTAGTCCGAGTGCATGTTCCGATTCAATATCGGCAATTTATAATGTAACAATGTATTCCTTTACCTGTTCCAATATGTTTCCTTCTATTTCGATTTGTATTATGTCTACCGTGTTTGTCATTATTTTTGTCTTAGCTGAATTCATCTTTAATCCTACTTTCTTAGATTCCTCGTTCAGTTCATTCAGCATTGAGTTTAGTTCTTCTTGATTTGTTGCATATAATATTACATCATTTGCGTATTTTAAGTTGTTCAAATAGCTACCGTTTATGTTTACTTCTTTTCGTTCCCAGTTTACACTTTTAAATACGTCTTCGAGAGCCATTATGAAAAGTTTGGCAGATATCGGAGCGCCTTGGCGGACTTCTCTGCATATTACGATTGGCTCTGGAATTCGATGATTATAGATGTTCCTTGGTAAATGTCTTTAATCAAAGTCATATACCTATGGTCTATTCTTCCATTCCATAATGACTGTTGTATTGCCCTTGTTTCCACACTATCGAACGCATTATCATAGTCAAGCAGGCCTACATATAATGGTAGATGGTACTCAATCGCTTTTTCTGTCAAGATTTTGACGGTCAACAGATGATCGACAGTACTAAATCCTTTTCGGAATCCAGATTGTTCTGATGAGTAACAAGTGAGCAAACAAAAATGAAATCAAGCTTGGCTTTTAAAACTGAAACATATGTCGATGATTAATTCACATTATGTTTATTGTTCTGGAATACACATACATAACCTAAACCATTGCATAACTCTGTCACTGACTATCATGTTCAAATTTTATTTAAAAATTAACTTAAAGACCATCACTTAATCAGTGTTACATCTGCTACATCAAATCATATTGATTATAGAAACTTTTTGTTCTTGATTAAACATGTGTTATTTAAAATTTGATAATTTAACTAGATACTTCTATTATAATAAATGTTATATTTAAATTAAAGACATCAGAAGTAATAGAGAACATGACTTTTTTTTTGTAATCCAAGCTTTGACTTCGTTTTCATTTGCCCACATGTTATATATTTTATATATTTGAGATAGAAGTGTTATGTGCCTGTAGTTGTTTTAGTTCTAATTTATTTCCCTTCTTATATAGGTGTTCTTATAGCTATCTTCCATTCTTCTAATACCTTTCCCGTCTGTTATTTTGTCATTTCCTCGGGATTTTTGGCTTTTCATTTCAGTCAATGCAATTTTTATTTCGTCTTTGGCAATTTCTGGAGTGTCTTCTGAATTTACGATTAATGCTTTCTTTTTTAACTTTTCTTTAGTTTGTTCAGATCTTCTTGTTGTGACCTATAGTCTATATAATGTTCTTAAATTCCTTTTATATTTCGTTTTTGTTTCCTAGTTCTTTCCCTTCTTTATCTTTATATATCGTACAAAATCGATGCCATTTTTAGTATTTCCGTTTGGGCTGATCCAGGTCTATTTACATTGAGGTTTTCTTCCTATGTACATTATTGTTAACCATATGCCTCTGTAGATGATCATTATGACCCGAAGATGAAACCAGATTGGTTTCGAAACATGTCGCCAGTTTAAATAAATGTGCGTGGAAAAGACTATTGCGTTTTATTGCTTCGTATTAAGACACCTCCACTATTATCGTGATGGATCACCTTCTTATTAAAAGCAATCAAAGTGCGGTTAAAGTGCTCTGGATTGACATTTAGTAAAAACAATTTAGTATTTAAGTAAAAATATTGAAAAAATTTACTTACACAGTTGTTAACTTTTTGCTATGATACCTAGATGTTCAATTGGTATTGTTTATTAGGGAAGCTAAGCCAGAAGCTGTTTATAATATTGGCTCCCAAGTTTTAATTGATTTTGTACCTTAAAAGTTATTATTTGTGCCAGTTGTTGGGTTTTATTCAGTCGCCAGAGGGGAAGAGCCCAGCTGTGCACAATTTCTTAAAGTTCCAAAATGCAGTTCTAGTAGAAATTTGATCTTGAAGCTTCGCCCATTTGAATGTGACCTCTAAGAAATATTTTGGGTAATTTTGGAGCCACGGGAAGCAGATAGCAGTGTGCAGTGTGTAGAGGGGTCCTTGTTTGTAGCATTCAAGAAGGTAGCAGCAGTTAAAAGCATTCCAGAAGTTACAAGCTTAGCGTCACCCCATTGTGCAGTGGACGAAAACGAATTTAAAACCAGGAAATAAAACAGTTGCCACTTAGCATCACCTATGACGTAAAAGAAGACTAATGCAGGTTAGCTAAACAACTTGATTCGTTAAATTGCTTTGTTATTGTTTAGCTGAGGCAAATTTATTAATTGTTGATTGATTTGCGTTCAAATTACCCTGGATTTTTGTCTGTTCGATCAGCTCTGTCTTCCGTAAATCTTTGAGGTTAACTGTCACTCATTTGAATACAAATACAAATACAAATTTAAATAAAACAATCATAATTTTTAATAAGCCGCGGGAGTGCCAGTTAGTCATTAAAGCTTGTAGTAATTGTGATAAGTTATTTTATTTATTTCAAAATATTATTATTTCATGCTTATCGCCCAAAGAGAGAGCATAATAACATCATTACAATATCAAAAACAGCAGGAGGCGAAGGGCTAACTCTTGCGGTACTTCTGATTTTAACATCATTTCCTCTGACGATTCTTGGTTAACGGACAGGATTTGCTTTCTATCTTCTAAATAACTTTTGATTAGTAAATATGGCAGACCCCTTACTCCATTATGATGGATTCTTTCTAATAGATATTCGTGAACCACCGTATATAAGACTTTGATTAGATCAATTTGGGTTAAACCTATTTTATATTTTTCATAATAAGCTTTCACCACTTCTTTGATGATGTCTATTGCGGCTAAAGTAGTTGATTTTCCTTTCCTGTATCCAAATTGTTAAACGTTCAGGATGTGGTGTCATGTAAAAAATGTAAGTAACTAACCTTTTATGATGCCCTCAAATACTTTTCAGATTACGGGTAATATTGAGATTGGCCGGTAATTGCTAGGCTCTCTATGCTCTCCGTTTTTGTTTATAACAGAAACTTTAGCCAACTTTATTTCTTTTGGGAACACACCAACGGTTATACATTTGTTTATAGCGTAAATAAGTGGTACTAATATTGCTTCACTAATATGTTTAAGTACTTTTACATTGAGGCCATTAATGTCTTTAGCATTTTTATTTTTTAAGTTAGAGATATACTTTTTTATATCTGATTCGGACATTTTCTTCATGTAAAAAGAGTTTGACTCAGTTATACCATGCCTTAAAATCGTTTGAAAATCAGTGGTGGTGGGTGGTAGGCTACTGCTTTCTGCATTTCCAACATTTGTAAAATACAGGTTAAATTTGTCGTCTTTAACATGTATTACCTGGGGCCTCAATAGGCGAGCGGTCCCGCCGCTCGCAGTCGAGGTCACAGTGGGAACTCGAGCGCTCGGTAGAGAGTTCGATTCCCGGTCGGGGCGCTCCAGTTCTCACTTAGTTTAAGGCATGATAGGTTAAGTGACGCCCGCACCCCCTGATTTAATACGAAAAGTGGTTCCAGGTGGGAACGGTAGAAGAGCATAGGGAGAAAAAAATATATGTATTATCTATTCTAGTGGAATAAGTAGCTTATTATGTCACTCATTTGACACTATTTCCGTTATGTGATGTAACTCATTACATGACTAGTGGTGTAATAGACTTCAATTACACCACTAGTGGTGTAATTTCATCATTACCTAACGGAAATAGTGTCAAATGAATGACGTAATAACATTTGCCTACTAAAATATTTTTGAAAATGGCAAAGCTGACATTTTTCTTACGGCACTTTTCTCAATTTTGTGCAGTTTTAATTAAAATGTACAATACATGTGTGATAATGTATCGTTAATATACTTGTGTGCTTACACACGCGTATACTAATGATGCACTTATCCCACTTGTATAGTAAATAACTATTTTATTACGCTGTTTGGGTTGCTCGCACGTTTCTTCTATGACTGTCCAGACAGCTTTATTTTGCTTCCCTGATTCCAGAATAAATCGACTATTTGTCACATTTTTTGCCGCTACTATTTTTTTCTTGCAAAGTTTTTTGTAATTTTTGTAAGCGTCTTGCGATTCTTCTGTTCGTTTGACGTCGCTTATAATAGCTAATGATTCTAATATTTTCCGCATATTCTTTATTTCATCTGGGAACCAAGGAATCTTATTTACATATGGAAAAACTTTCTGTTTGGAGTAGGATTCGTTAAAGTTGTCCAACATAATTTTATAAAACGCCGTGAAACAATTTTCAGCGTTCTGTTTTTCATACTGTGGTCCAATTTTCATTTTCTAATGCTATTTTGGGATTACATTTTACGGGGAACTTAATTCCATAGTGACCTGATAAGCATGGGTTTCTTATTTCCACTTTGTATTTTTCCTTCAGTATGTTGATGTATGTCATTTGTTGAACCTCCGTTGTTGTTGGGTCTAGTTTTGGTCGGTCCTTGAACTGTGTGATGGAAACCATATAATGCTAGAATGGTGGACTGCATCCTTATCAGTTTTATTTTGCATATGTATGTTGTAATCTCCTGCGATGGTAGTGTTATTCCACTGATTACATAAATCCAGAAATCTAGTCAAGGTATTAAAGAAGAATGGAAATTTATTTATGGGTTTGTAAAAGATATCATTTTTAGCAGAAATAGCTACACCGCCAAGCCTATGTGCGTTTCGACAAAAAAAAATTGCTGCATTAAACTTGCTCAATTTACTTTCTTCGACTTAGTTGTCAGATAACCAATGTCCGTCAAGCAAAGAATGTTTATATCCAAGTTTGATTTTGAGAAAATTTCCAATTCCAATGATTTATTTCTGACACATTGTACACTCACCGGCTCGAAAAACGGAGCACTTGCATTGTTTTATTAGATTTAAAATTGTATCCCTTTGTGATGTTTTATTATTACATTTATTATTATACATTTATTATACATGTTATAATGTTAAATGTGTAATAAATGTAATAATAAAACATCACAAAGGGATACAATTTTAAATCTAATCAAAAAATGCAAGTGCTCCGTTTTTCGCGCCGGTGAGTGTATATTAATTGAAAATTTACTTCTTGGTGAGGTTTTGTTTTACTTATCAATTATCAATGGATGGTGTGTTTGTTTTTGATTGACGAAAGAGCCGTATAATTGTAAAGCGAGGCCAGATTTCCGGATTGTTTATATTCGTTTCCATGGTTGATGGAATTACAACTTTAAATGCTGCCACATCGCTTGATATTATTTGTAACATCAGGCGCAAGTCTCGAGATAAACACCGCAGCAACCGCTGCTATTTCGTTTATGACAGTATTTGTTCCTAGGGTAGTTTTCCTTCTACTTTTTTAGTCGTTATTAAAGGCCACCTCGGTGGTTGAGTGGGCTTGTTGTCTGCTTAGCAACCAGGTGGACATGGGTTCAAGTCTGGCAGTAGCCGAGAATTTTCTCGGAGCGGCAGTGGATTTGAACTCATTAGTTAAGTTAGATGTAAGTTGTTGTGTGTGTGTGGTATGCTTGCATGCGGGGGAGCGTAGTGTAAGTCGCGTGCGGCGCATTACCTCCGTTGCACTTCCCGCTAGGTATGAATGGTCATCGACACCGAAAGGTAAAAGAGGCTATAGATTATGTATGTATGTATGTACTTGATAATTCCGATGTCTTCTGTCTTTGCTTTTTTTGCAGAGTTATTTGTTTGGTGCCAGTTATCTGATTATTTGAAGTTGGTAAAAGATTTGTTCTGTTCGAATTCGTATTAACAATTTTTTCCTTTGGGATGGAATTCTTATTGTGAATTGTGATTAATGGTATCTGCATAGGTTGGGTACTTTTGCTTTACACCATTGCTAAAAGAGGTCGTAGGTTTGGCAGAATTACTTATTTCCAAATTTCTGGTACTTTTCAAAAGTGCTACCTTCTATTTTAAAAAGTCTCTAAGTTCCTGTCAAGACTTTATAATTAAATTGATAATGTCTTTAAGATGGACTATCTCTACCTTTAACAGGTCACATTGTGTAATTGAATGGAATTTACCGCTAACCTCGTGTTGCGTTGCGGTTGAATTGGTTCCTTCACAGCAGATAATCTTCTGATCGTCAATGGTCACCATATTTTTTAAATATTTCACACAACCTGGGTGGTTTAGTAATCCACATTTTATACATTTCACTCCGATTTGAGGTACATTGTTGCACTTTCTACACGATTTGTTTACTACGCGCCGGTTTCTATGTAATTCACGTCCATGACCGCGCCCCATTTCGTTGGTTCGAAGTTATTTAACTGGTTTTGTTTTTTATATTGAAGTCGAGCTGTTGTGTATTTTACATACCTTAAAAGAAAATATGACAAACTTCTAAAGGAACTGTACATTAATAGTTATTTGTATACCTAAGCACTGAAGTTTAACTTTTTATCAGGAATGAGGATTTGGACCGCATGAAAGATAAAAAGGAACTTCAGTACCAAAGTGCACATTATGTTGCTTAAAACAAAATCGTAGAATTTATATTTTGTATTCAATTTTCACAGTTTAAAGTGACATTATTAACTCCATAACAACCTTCATAAACACTCTATGATTCACAAGAAAAATAAAAGCGTTTTAATTCACTAGAGAATTAAAAAAGTTTAATCACTAGAGATTTAAAAACGTTTCAATGGAAAACAACATATTTTTATGATGTCTACAATTATTTACATTCAATTATTCTTTCTCTTTGTAGTGTGTAATATATAATTATCTTAATTTGAATATTTTTAATGTCATTTATTTTTAATTTTGTGTATGGCTGTAAGCAGGTGACAAACGTCACTTTGACGTTTGGCACCCAGTAAGTGTGCAGTTTTATATGATATTTGGTGAGTGATTTAAGAGCAGCAGGCAATATAAATTTGAATATTTTTAAATTTTTTATTCAAAATTTCGTCAAAATTGAAAAAAACGTATATACGCCACGTGAATTAAACATTTATTAACTCAAAGATTTGATCTCACTCGCACTGCGTGCTCGTGAGCCCAAAATCTTTTCGTGAATAAACCAACTCTTATAGGTTATGTTGACGTTTGCAGTCACCCCAGTTACGTATCTACAAACGCTTACTAGTTTAGAGATAAGATTATATTCTGCTAGATCTGCATGCTGTTTCTAGAACATTTATGATAACGCCTGTGGGAACGGAAACTACCTTTCATTCCCTTAAGATGAGAGTTTTCCTTATTGTTAAGATGCTTCTTGCATCCAGTTCTGTTTCGACACTCAGGTTAGCCTGTCCTGAATTAAGTGTGTGGAGCAGAGCTCCGACGTCGGTAATGTGTTTAGTGTTTTAAGTACAAATAAATGTTTTTTAAAAACACTAATCGTCGTTACATAAACATAACTCCCCGCCTACTGCAAAAAGTCGTAAAACAATGGATTACTTCACTATCGATTTCTCGTATTGTAACGATGATTTGGGCGTTTTCCACTGTCGATTTTAAAAACAGTATATTATGATACTAGTGTATAAGTACGTCTTTAAAGCACGTGTGACGAGTTGAAGAGCACAACGGAAAGCGAAGTGCTTTTAACGTCGCTAGTGGTTTAATGGCATTTATACACGTGTATCATACGCTATTTTTTCTACGATCGTAACAGAAATATAAAACCTTAGTTCGGTGACACTTTTTCCGTCACATTGTGCTGGACATTTTAGGTTATGTTGATATTCAAATTTACGGCAGAGCGTGTTTTAATATAGTATTAAAACACACCACCAATGGCAACGTTCAAAACGACGAAATTCGGATGCTAATAGTAAGAGTGCTACAAAAGTCACTTTTGACACTAGGGGCCGGTTGCAGAAAGCAATGTTAAGTCTGGTGTTAGCTAACATCGCGTCAAAATGAACAAAATCGCATCAAATTTTGTTTACTAATGTATTAGTTACCATAAGCATTTGAGATTTGATTCGCTTTTGTTCACTTTGACGCGATGTTAGCTAACACCAGACTTAACATTGCTTTCTGCAACCGGCCCCTAGAAATTGTGCAAAAATTTGTCATTTTGACACGATCGTAGAAAAAAGTTATTTTGTAGAAGCATTCTTAAGATCATTTACACATTTAATTAATAAAAACATAATAAACAGGTTAACTACATTTGAGTATTCGCTAATTTCCATAGCAACAAATGTACTTACTTAGTGTAATAAAAACAGAATTAGTCTACGTATATTCAGCAGGTAGCATGGGAAGCTACTCCCGAACTGATAACCACCACACCAACTAAAGAGATTCCTATCGTCATAAAAGATCAAATAGCTGAAAAACGCCGTCTCAGAAAACGCTGGCAACTTACTAGGTCGGAAGTAGATAAGCGAGCCCTAAACAGGGCTAACAAACCACTAAAAAAACTTCTTAGCCAACATACAAATCAAGGAATTCAGAACTACCTTGAAAACCTTACAGCAAATGAACGAACAGACTACTCACTATGGAAAGCAGTACGGAAACTGAAAAGACCAACATTGCACATACCTCCTATCAAAAAGGAAGATGGCAACTGGATCCGTAGTAACAGAGAAAAGGCAAATGCCTTTGCCAAACATCTCACCAAAGTGTTTACACCTTTTCCTTGTCAACTCCCAGACGAAGAAACAGAAATTCTCGAATTCCTGGATTCACCATTTCAAATGAGTCTACCCCTCAAACCTCTAACTATCAAAGAGGTGGAAGAAGAAATAAGTAAGATCAACACAAAAAAATCTGCAGGTTACGATCTAATTACTGGCACGATCGTTAAGCAATTACCAAAAAAAAATTATACAAGCTCTTACACACCTGTACAATGCAATCCTCACAACTCGGCACTTCCCAAGTCAATGGAAAACGGCACAAATCGTTTTGCTTCCGAAGCCAGGTAAACCACCAGCTGAAATAACATCGTACAGACTTATAAGCCTACTTCCTATCCTTTCAAATGTTTTTGAAAAACTAATATTGCGTAGAATAATGCCAATCCTGGATAACCAAGAATTAATCCCTAAACATCAATTTGGCTTCCGAAGTCAGCACGGTACTATCGAACAGGTGCACAGGATAGTGGACAAAATATACAAAGACTTGGAGGGAAAATGATACTGTTCTGCGGTATTTTTGGACGTGCAGCAAGCATTTGACAGGGTATGACATCAAGGTTTATGCTACAAACTAAAAACGTACTTACCATATCAGGTATATGAACTATTGAGGTCCTACATATCAAATCGGCATTTCTTAATAAAATACAAAGATGAAACCACGGCTATTCAACCCATCTCCTCAGGCGTTCCACAGGGTAGCGCACTAGGTGCCATACTATATTTATTATACACAGCCGACCTACCTACATCTCGTCTAACAACTTCAGCTACTTATGCAGACGATATGGCTGTACTAGCCTCCCATGTAAATCCACAAGCTGCATCGAGATACCTCCAAGCTCATCTCAACAAAAGTCAACACTGGACTAGGACATGGCGAATTAGAGTGAACGAATGCAAGTCCCATCATGTTACATTCACTATGAAAAGGGATAATTGTTCACCAGTAACTTTAAATGGACATCAAATCACCCATACAGAGTCGGTCAAATACCTTGGACTGCATCTCGATAGAAGACTAACTTGGGAAATACACATATTCACTAAACGTAAACAACTTGAACTACAACTTCGTAAACTATATTGGTTAATTGGAAGAAAATCAAAACTATCATTGGAAAATAAACTTCTAATCTACAAAATAGTTCTCAAACCAATATAGACTTACGGCATCTCCATATGGGGAACTGCTTCTACATCAAATCTTGAAATCTTAGAAAGGTTCCAAAACAAAGTACTTCGAACGATCGTCGACGCACCGTGGTATGTCTCCAATAAAGTAATTACAAGTGACCTGAGTGTATCCACAGTGAAATGTGAAATCCAAAACTACAGCAAGCGATATAAAGACAGGCTAAGTGCTCACCCTAATCAGTGGCGTAGCTAGAATTCATGGGGCCCCGGGGCAAAAAAACTTACCCACCCCTCTAACGTCGCTCGAAAAATAAAATGTGTAGAAAGAAAAAAAATATTTTCATATCAAATATTTAAGAAAACAAAAAAAAATAGTTTAAACCTACTAGCTACTTAAACAAATTCTTGCTAGTTACAATAATTTCAAACATAAAACTTCATATTCTGTAATACAATACTACAGAAGAATTCTCTTAAACTACTAGTTGGTACGCTTTTTGGTTTGTTAAACATTAAACAAAAATACTTCGCAGAACTATAGTACATTGTAGCGCCAGCGTAGCTCAATGGTTAGAGCATTGAACTGCGATGCGGAAGTCTAGAGTTCAAATCCCAGATCGATGCCTGGCAGGCAGCCTACCCAGTCGCTTTAAATAATTGGTAACCCGCGTTCGAAAGAACAAGGGGTAATAATGCGGTTGTCTAATGCGTGATGCTCTCCACATCACCATGTGTCATGAATTTGACACGCGACAGCCGAGTGTGATAGCGAGGATACGGAAGCTCTGACCTTCCGCCTTGCAGGCCAAGCTCCTTCATGGGGTGTTAGTGCCTCACCATTATTTATAGTACATTGTAAAAAATAATATTTGGTACATATATCATGATATAAGAAAAAGAATTCAAAAGTCTCGTTTTCTGACTTTGCTGTTAGCATATTCATTTATTATCTCATTTAGATCGAGTGTTATTTACAGCATCTTCATTTTCTGTAGACAATAGAGTAAGACCACTTAATCGATCTTGGCCTGTAGAAGATCTGAGGTAATCTTTAATAATGTTCAGCTTGCTGAAAGACCTTTCAACATTAGCGGTTGTGAGAGGCAACGTGAAAAATAAGAGGAACAATAGATAAACTTCAGTTAAGTCGCTTTCAAGTACGGCACAGTTGTTTAAGATTAGATCAAAATAATCTCTAACTGCTAAGCATCTCTCTAGTCACCCTTAACAATATTTATTAAATTAATGTATTGAGCTGTAAGTTTTTCACAGCAAATATTTCAGAATATTTGTAAGAAATATATCTACATTTACTAATAAAGTTTCGTCACAACTTAATACAATTTTTGGAACAAGTACATCAAATAGATTATAAACTTTTTCATACTTTCAAATCTGTTATCAATTTGTATCGATACATAATTACCACATTAAAAACAGTAATTCTAAATAAAATTTCACGATTACTAAATCTATACTCAGTAGAGAGTTCATCAAAATGCCATTTAACTTAGTTGTTGTTTTTGTATGAAATCTGTGTTAATACTCCATTTATTGGCCAGTTCCTTACCCTCAACTTTTAGTTCTTCATAACATGCCCTAAGGTTGTTACTCTCTCTTGAACTTGCTCCAAAACTTTTACAGATTCATTTAAATCCATGTTTTTCTTTTGCAAAATTTTTGAGGCCTTATTAACTTGTGTTAAGATTTTATATAAAAGTAGCTGACCCGGCAAACGTTGTTTTGGATTATGACATGATGGGTAAAACCCTTCAAACCATTAAGCACAGAATCATAAAAGTATGACTGCAAATGGAAAGTCGTACAGTGTATAGAAAAACACTTTCGATATTTTACAATTTTTCGGCTTTCCCTTTGGATTTTCCCGAATTTTTTGCTAAACCACCACGGGAGTAAGACGAACAAAACAAAACAAAAATCATCCAAATCGCTCAAGTCGTTCTCGAGTTTTTGCGTTACTAACACACGGCGATTGATTTATATACATATACAGGGTGTTAATTAAGTACGTAGACAAACTTTAAGGGGTGATTCCTTGATCAATTCTAAGATAAAAAGTTCATACAAACATGGGACCTAAACGGCTTTGTTTTCGAGATACAGGGTGTTGAAGTTTAAACAAAAACAATTTTTTTTTCAAAAATTTGGAAAACGGATAGAGGTATTCTAATGAAACTTGGTTTAGGTTAGTATTTCGTAAAGTGGCATTGTTCAGTCAAAATAAATTTAATTTATTTCCACCAGTGGCGTGCATCGGGGCGACCTCAGTTACCTTATTTTAGAAAAATCTGGTACGCCACTGTTTTTTAGAAAAAAGTGTTGTAGCTATTGTAAGATTGTTTTTTATTAAATAACATTTTTTAAAAGTTTATTTAAACTGTATTTTGAAAACGAAGCCGTTTAGGTCCCATTAACGTCCAATGTACGAAATTGCTGTTACAGATTTTTCCATTTTTCTCGCAAAATGTTTATTCTATCAAAAAAATAAAAGATACATCTTTTATATAGTTTCAATGGATAAAGCTAAAAAACTTGTCGTATTGACTAAAAAACAGTGGCGTACCAGATTTTTTTGAAATAAGGTAAATGAGGTGGCCCCGATGCACGCCACTGGTGGAAATAAATTAAATTTATTTTGACCAAACAATGCCACTTTATGAAATACTAACCTACACCAAGTTTCATTAGAATACCTCTATCCGTTTTCCAAATTTTTGAAAAAAAAACTGTTTTTGTTTAAACTTCAACACCCTGTATCTCAAAAATGAAGCCGTTTAGGCCCCATGTTTGTATGAACTTTTTTATCTTAGAATTGATCAAGGAATCGCCCCTTAAAGTTTGTCTACGTACTTAATTAACACCCTGTATATAGATTACTGTAATAAATACAAATTCAAACGAAATCATTTGTTTCTTAACTGCATGCGCTTCATCTATTTCATCTTTTTTCTGAGATCGCAATTCTATCTCCGTTAAAGACATAATAATATCCACAAAACGAAGCTTAACTGCAGTAATAGATGCAATTTTCCCTGACCAATTAGTCGGGTTTAAATTTTTGAGAGTTAATTCCGACTCGGTGGTAAAAGATGCCAGACGAGCCCATCTTTTGGTACTTGAACCAAAAAAAGATTAAATATTTTGTAAAATGGTAACTATCAAAGGGGCTAAACCGGTTAAACTATAAAAGCGGATATCGGATGGCGACCGCCAACGTGACGCGACGGAAACAAATGCAATTTTATAATATAATAATAATCCACTTCTTATTGAATAAATTTTATAGTTTGTTGTTCGTTCAGTGAGTATTTTAATTTTAGTTATGGCTTATGGCTCAGCTCTATACCAGGCCTTCGACCGGGCCCCTAATTAATCCGGGGCCCCGGAGCACTGCCCCGGTTTGCCCTGTTATAGCTACGCCACTGAGCCTAATGATACTGTGCATCGATTAATGGACGATAACAATGAACCAAAAGACTAAAAAGGTTTAAACCATCGGAGCTACCAACACGGTTTCAACAGTAATTAAATTACTTTGTTAAACAATATAAACAGTACCTATATCATTATCATAAATTTCATAAAAATTACACATACAATATTAAGCTAATGTAAGAGGAGGGTTTGCTGGAACTCTACCTCACACGCCTAAATGTAAACAGCAGTGTAACTGCATTTTACACATAATCCGTATAAAATACTTATTGCCTAATTATATAGGGCAGATTGTATAATACATGGAGTTACATAAAAAAAGCGAGTTTTATTAAAAGGCCGCCGAAACGACTTTTTAAAAAACGTTTATTTTTATTTTACAATGAAATATAACATTGGAAGCACACAGCTAGCCGCCGGACAATTTCTTACATCTAGCTATGATACGAACACAATGGAACTTATCGACTGACTGGAGCTTAACTTAGAAGTGCAAGCTACTAGTATATATACTATGCCTAATCAGCTAAGATAAGCGTTATCTCTAAAAGGGAGCGTGAGACAGGAAGCCACGTGCGTTCAAGGTTGCAGACTTGCAATTCATATAAAGAAGCTATTTATCGTTCAAGGTTGCAAGCTTGCAGTTTTACACAGGAGACCATTGTCTATTCATAATATAACACGTCCGCCGATAAAATGTTCAATAGCGGTATTCAAATATGCCTCTATTGAACTTACAAAAAAAAGAAAAGAAAATTAAACTTATGCATTTACGTTATCTGGTTCAAAATCTTTATTTAGAAATCTAATAAGTTTAATCTTCATTGTGTTTCTATTATAATACAAATACAATATAAAAATTATTAACATAAGAATAGTACACAGAGTAAATATAATTGCAGACACACTTAAATTATCAGATTTAATATAATTAACAGGTTTTAACAAATTTTCATATTTATTAAGTTTAATTCGGTCCTCAACCAATTTCTGGGTGTCAAGAGGTATCAAGTCAATCTTTGAAACATTTATGTGGTTTGATTCAGGAATTATTAAGCGGTCAATGTTTGAAATTTTTAAATTAACAATTTCATTTGAGGTTCTTTTTGCGGTGAATAACATGTGTTTTTGATTTATTGAAACAAGACAGTCTGAACTGAGGTGTAAGAGGTTAGTGCCAGATATTCCTTTTCTAAAATTCTGATTTTTACATTTGACGTCCAATATTGCTTCAGATGGGGAAGATATTAACCATGTCGCAGGATCTATTTGTGATATTTTGATTTCTGTTAAATTGAATAAATAAGGGATACATGTTTTATTTTTATTAAATGACAGAAGTTGTGTTTCGCACAATTTGTCGTTGGGGATTTCAAAGTAGTTATTTTGATTACAAAAGTAGGTGTCTAAAGTTATAAGTTTACAATGACTTATTTCAATGGGAATGCTGTTTTTAACGTTAAATAATAAAGTACTATAAGTAGGTATAATCATACGAAATTGATAATTTTGGATAAAAATCGGAAATGGTATTAATTGTATCATTTGATAATCGTTAGTTTTGGAAGTAAGAGGTATTTCGAATATAAATGTAATTCTGTTTTTAACTTGATAAACTTTTGTAATGATAATTGACTCGTATAAATGTAAATACTGTAACTCTGCAGGATATGGAATAGTTAAAGCTTTTTCTGATATGCTATTGAGATACGTCGAAATTTCATTTAGATTTTCAATTAAATCGTCATTATCAATTAATGACATATGCATCTGTTGATTTTGGGCAAAAGTTAATGCATTTTCTAGTTCCAAACAAGTGTTAATAAGTAGTTGCAAAAATTGAATTGCTTCTAGCAAGACTGTTTTTAAGGAGTATGTAGCGAGATTTTTGCCTAATTCCTCATTTTGTAAAATTATTTTATTTATATTTCTGTCTAATAATTCTTGACTCTTTGCTATATCATTGATTACTGAGATGGTATCATTTAAAATTTTAGTTTGTTCTAATATAACGTCATTTTGAATTTTATTGCTTTCTTGCAATTTAGTAATCATAGATTCATATCTGACTCCATCGTTGGCGTCGAGGTTTCCAGTTAAAAATTTGAAAGCGGATCCAAGTCCATCGAAAAGTCCTCTTTTATTAATTTTGTGTTTAACATCAGGAAATAATTGACTTAAGAGTTTATCTGTTTTTTCAAGATATTGTTTTAATATTATGAGTAAATTGTTATGATTGATAATAACATCATCAATCCTTTTAAATTTTGTATATTCAATAACGTAACTTTTATTTTCAAGTAACGGTATTATTTTCATTAAATTAGTTCTAAGTGTGTCATAATTAACAAATATAGGGGTATAGTCTACATTTCTAATAAGCGTCCATTCGCTTTGTTTAAGCACTACGTTTCCTAAGTTTAGAGGATATAATCCAGGATTATCTTTTAAATTTTTAATAATAATATCGCTCTGTATAACTAGTGATTGAGTCAGCAGGGTACAGGCGATGAAGAGTGTAGTAATCCTGAAAAAGAGAGAGCAATAGTTCCTTTTAGTCAGGGTGTTTTATATTTCCATATTTTTTTAAAAAATTAGATTTAATTTTGAATTTCAATTTTACTTCTGAAATTAGTTCTAACAAATATTTTTTCATTTAATTGGAATGTTTGATTTTTCCGAATTGGTTTTAATTTTAAATTTTATCTTTACTTCTGAAATTTATTTTAAATAATACTTCTTCGTTTAATTGAAATGTTTGATCTTTCTGAATGGGTTTTAATTTTAAATTTAATCTTTACTTCTGAGATTTGTTTTAATAAATACTTTTTCGTTTAATTGAAATGTTTGACTTTTCTGAATTTGAATTTAATTTTAAATGGTTGTAAAGGTTTTTCTTTGTTTTCCTTTAGCAATATCAATTATAAAGGTATGTTGCTGTGAACATCTTAGTTTTAACGCGAGAAATATTGTGATTATTAAAATTGTAAATACTAGATTAATACAAGCTTAGGTCTTGTTTGTTTGTTAAGTATAATTTTTATTTGAGTTTTTTCTGATTTAAATGATTTTAGTCTTAAGTTTTTTCTTAAGATGTTATTTTTTTAAAATACTTTTGATATTTGAAGTTACTGATTTATTTATTAGAATTTATTTGTAATACTTAAAGTTTTTCAAAAATTCAAGGGTGTGAACAATCTTATTTTTTTCTTTAAACACACGGTTAAAAATTTAGTTATTTTGGCAAAATTTTTGATAAATGTTCTTTAGTAGACTATTTGGTTAAAAATTATTTTATTTAGATTTTTAAGTGCTGGGAAATTTTGATTATTGAATTTTTAGATGAATCTAATTTTATTCCTTCTAAAGTAGTAGATTATATAATCTAAATATTTTACAAATTTATGTTTGAATTACTAAACCTTATGAGTTGACTTTTCGTCAGTTTTGAAATTATATGTGCATTGGTTTTAGTCTTAAATTGTTTTTTTTTAAATTGTTATTTAAAATAATTATCTAAAATACTTTTAATGTTTGGAGTTTTTATATTAAAGTTGTTAAAAAAAGTGTTATTTGAATTAATTATCTAAAATACTTTTAATGTTTGAAGTTTTTATATTAAAGTTGTTAAAAAATTGTTATTTAAATTAATTATCTAAAATACTTTTAATGTTTAGAGTTTTTATATTAAAGTTGTTAAATCTGATAGACTGATTTTTGTTGAGCTCATAATTTTTATTTTTATAAGATTAAGGATTATAAATATTAATTTCTTGTATTTCATTTAAAGTATTAATTACGCTTGTTTTAAATTGATTATTGTATGGTTTCAATTGCTGAAGGCTTAGTCATGCCTTTTTCATTAAATTTTAATTTTGGAGTTATTTTAGTTACATTTTTTTTATGCTGATAAATTTTACGAAAAGTTCTGTACACAGGGTTAACTGTAGGTTTTGTTGAGAAAAATAAAAATCTTAATTTTTAGGTTTGGAAAAGTTACATTAGTTTCATTTTTTTTTGTTTAGTTTTTACGGGTTATAATAAAATGGTATCGTAGCTCTTTCTGTCTGAATATGCATCCATTTATAATCTATTCGTGCGGATAATTTTGAAAATAAGTCGGATCCAATAAGTCCTATATAGTCTGGGTGAAAATTGAATAAATAACACGTATGTGTTCCGTTTTTATAAAAAAGATTAGGAATGGGTAAATCTGCAATTAAGTTATGTTGAGAAATTCCATGAGATGTAACTATCTCAAATTCTGTTTCATAAATATAATTTGGAAAATGTTGTTGTACAAATTCTGGGGAAATTATTGTTTGTGAGCTACCTGTATCAATTAATAATTTATCGCCGGTGGCGGGAATTATAATATAAGGAAGGTTTGATTTTGGATTTATATTAAAAGTTAAAATATTCTTTTCCGAGGCTCTTAATGAAAATTTACAGTATCGTTTGGATCTGGATATTCGAAATAATCGTAAGTATAGTCTAAATCTTGTGATTCGTAATTTTCAGTTGTATCTTGAAAATTGTCAGGGTCAAAATATTCCTGAAGGTTTTCGTTAAAATTTTCTGGAGTTGAAAATTCTCCATTTTCAAATAAATCTTCGGTTAAGTCTTCATATTCATCCGGAGGTTTTTCTTGATGGTAATTTAAATGATTAAAATTTCTATTAACATTTTGAGAGTTTGCTCGATATTTATTAGGGAAATTTGATTGTTGAGTAGCTGGTCTTTTTATAGTGCTAAAGTCCATAGGTTCTGGTTTATTTGTTGGTGAAAAATTTGGTTTTGGTGCAAATGCATTAAAGCTTGAATTTCGAGTTATTCTAGAATTATTAGGATTATTAAAATTCGTTGGATTTTTAAAATAGTTGGGATTTTGATTAAAATTATTTCGATTTTGTTGGAATGGTCTTTGCATAAAATTTGGGTTATTTAATTTAGATTGGTATGAATTTTGTGTTTGAATATTGGAAGTTAAATTTGATTTATTTAATTTCTGACTTTGAAAATTATTTTGATTTTGAGAATATCTGATATCAATTTCTTCTTTTACTATGCTTAACGCTTGTTCTAGTGAAGTTGGATTTCTACTTCTTACGAAGCTTCCTAAATTTTCATTTAGTCCACTTGTAAAAGTGCGAAGTGCTAAATCTTTGTTAGCCTTTAATTTATAAGTGATAATGTCTTTTGATTCTTGACTCAGAGAAACTTTTGAATTATAAATAGCTAAATGAGTTCTAACTTTATTGAAAAATTCTATGGGAGAGTCTTTATTCTGTTTTAATTTAGTTAAATCAATTAAGAGATTCAATTCTGACCTTTGGTCGCCAAAATTTTCAATTAAGACATTTTTTAAGTCTTTCCAAGTATCATACTGGTAACCTGTGATTACTTCTAACGCTTGACCTTTTAATTTATTCCTTATCGAATTTAAAATTACTTGGTTGATATAATCGTTTAAATTTTCTGTACAAAATTTAGTTGCAATGATTTCTGCGGATCTGATAAATTCCGAAAGAGTGGCTTGATTACCATCATATGTGGGAATTTCATTTAATAAAGCTACATTAAAATGTGGGGGAAACAATGATGCGTTTTGTTCAACCATATTTAAGTTGTTACAATTATTTAAAAATAAAATTCTAGGGATTGAATTCCTTGGTGAGCGTGATCTATCTCGAGACATAAAATTTTTACAATTGTTTCAAAATATAATTACAGGTGTTTTAACTAATGATCCAAGATAATAGTGATCTAAACATAAAAATTTTATAGACAAAAATTAATTTTGCTTTATTTATTTCACTTATTTTTAATTTTTATTTATGTTAGTAAACAGTTTAATGACTAGGGGATGTTTAACAGGGGTACCTACGCGCAAGAACGCAAGCACAAATGCAAATTAAGCACACCTAGTATGTGCAGCAATTGGTCTGGCTTACTACGTTCTGCCTGGACTTATAAATAAATATTTAAAACTATGTTAGTATAATTTTTAAAACTTTATATTAGTTAACTTTGTTGTTTTAGGCGAACGCTTTAATAATTATCACTTTTGAAAATTATATTACGTTACTTTGTTGCCTTTGAAATTTTTACTTTGTTATTTAGGCGAACGCTTTAATAATTATTACTTTTGAAAATTATATTACGTTACTTTGTTGCCTTTAAAATTAATTATTTTGCTTTTTCTTTAAAACTTGTAAATTATTACTTAGGCGAACGCTTTAATAGTCGTTACTTTGTTGCCTTTAAAATATACCTTTGCTTTTTCTCTAAAGCTTGAAAATTATTATTTTTAAAAATATACCTTTGCTTTTTCTCTAAAGCTTGAAAATTATTATAAAAATATGCACTTACATTGTGCGTTAAAATTGACGAACGGCGTGCGATCAAGCTACGTCCTGTTGTCTTCAAAAAGGATGCGTCGATCCTATTGATGTCGGCTGGCCTGCACAGAGGTCCTGAAGTCCGACTTGGATAGTCCAGCTTTGCGCTAGAGCGTTATCCAAAAGTTGTCCTGGGGTCGTCGTTGTTGACGTTGCCAATACCAGAGACTGATCCCAATGATCAAGAGTGGTCCCAATGACCAGATGGTTCCAATAACCACGGAGGAGCAGGAGCTGGGTCGACGGGCGCTTCTCACGATCGGGCGATGTTTGTCCCTGTTGGAGATGTCCGAAGATCCGCTGGGTGGTAGGTTTCGATTTGTGGCAAAGAGCTGAACCTCAAGGAAAGTTGCTGGTCGACTCGATGTTTGTAGTTTTCCAGGTTTTCCTCCACAAATCCGAACGACTGCGCCAGTTTTATTAAAAGGCCGCCGAAACGACTTTTTAAAAAACGTTTATTTTTATTTTACAATGAAATATAACATTGGAAGCACACAGCTAGCCGCCGGACAATTTCTTACATCTAGCTATGATACGAACACAATGGAACTTATCGACTGACTGGAGCTTAACTTAGAAGTGCAAGCTACTAGTATATATACTATGCCTAATCAGCTAAGATAAGCGTTATCTCTAAAAGGGAGCGTGAGACAGGAAGCCACGTGCGTTCAAGGTTGCAGACTTGCAATTCATATAAAGAAGCTATTTATCGTTCAAGGTTGCAAGCTTGCAGTTTTACACAGGAGACCATTGTCTATTCATAATATAACAAGCGTATAACTAAATTGCTAAGAGGGGTATCCCTTTCGACTTTTTTGTAACAATCATTTTTGTCATTAATTCAACAAAAAAGTCCTTTAAAGATTACAGTTTTATGTGGTTCTACTTGAAGTTTACTAAAAATATTTCTTCGTTAAGTGTGTAGATTCAATTAGATTTTAACAGTACGCATATTTAGTGAAGCAAAAATCTGGTATGAGATATTATTTATTTCTTTATAGTTTGAGTTGTTAGCAGAGCAACGAATACAGCTGCACCAACAAAAGACACTTAATGTACAACACATACTCATTTTTAAAAAATACCATATATTATAAGCTGTCGCAATATTACATTTTAGTATTAAATGTGCAGACCATTGTTTTCTAAATTTGGGGTGGTAGCTACCTATTTTACATGGATACACTGAAATTAAACATTTAATGTTTGATGTAAGAGTAATATTAATTAAGAGTCACTTTTTAAGATATCTTAAAGCAAGAGCAATGAGATAAGTTTTATTAATTTTGCCTGTCTTACAGGTTTTTATATGGTTTGGTTTCAGATCGCGAACATATGCATTATTCATTTTTAAAATACAAAGTTACTAAAAAGCTGTAATTAAAAACACTCATTCGTTGCATTTTAATTTAAATAGACAATGTAGCGTGCATAAAAGTGTGCCTCATTAAAATTCTTGTTAGAGGGGCTTGATCCCCTCTAGTTCGCCTTCATTTTGATAGTATAAATTGTTGCTAAAATTCTAATCAATCCAGTCTAATCCGTCTATCCAACAATATGAAAGTCCTTCTTGTGTTTGCATTTTGCGTTGTGTTCGCCTGTGTTGCATGGGCTGATGAAGAACATTACACGGATGAATTTGATGCAATCGACCCAAAGGAAATTCTAGCAAGCGACAGATTATATAAAAACTATCTAGGTTGCTTAAAGACGAACACCAAATGTACTAAGGCTGGTTCTACTCTTAGATGTAAGTACACACAAATCTTTGCGATTGAAATAACATTAATTCGAATAGCTGCTGAAAGGAGGCTATTATTGTAGTAATTTTACTAAATCTGTTAAACATTAACTGATTATAGACTATGTGTGAATGGTTTTAAACATCATTTAATTGATTTGTTTAAACTTAGACATTGCCACTTGTTTAATCACACCTTAGTTTTTCTATCTAACTCGCAAGAAAATATGGATGAAATAATACTAAATTTACGCTAGTGACATTATACAATTTCTAAAACATATATTTTTTTATAGCTCTTGCTCCCGAAGCTCTAAAAACCAAATGTGCGAAATGTACCGAAAAGCAACGGGAGAATGCTAAATACATTTTTGAGTGGATAATCGAACACAAACCCGATGATTTCTTGGATGTTGAAGAAATATTTGACAAAGAACACGTTTATAGAGAACAATATGCTGGTGAACTGAAGGAGAGAAACATTAATTTGCCCGCATTAAGAAGCTAAGCACATAAATTTGAAAAGTGATATTATATTAAAGTTCCATGTTATTGAATCTATACTTTGTTAAATGTTGATACACTATTGTAAAAATAAACATATTTTTTCAATTGTTAATTTCATTTGAAGTGCCGATTCGACGCTAGCGACTAGCATCATTACGTATTCTTAAAACTTGCTTGACTTGCTCCTCTGCTTTTGTTGTTATTTGATTGCAATTTAGTGTTGATACTTCTTTTAAGTTTCATTTCAGTGTAACTTGAAAATGTATGGCATTTAATCAAAATCTACCATTTTACATTTTCATACTCTGCTAGGAAATACCGAAACTTCCTCAAAGAGGAGAGATTGGTGCCCTTTCCGCGGCGATATTAGCAAGGCCGATAACGAACTGGAAATTAATATTAGATAAAGATCTAATTTAGGGAATTACTATTGGGGACGAAAAAACGACACACCTCTTTGGAAACTTGTGTATCTGAGCTTCGATGGTTACATAAATATCTTTGTGGGAGGCCCCCACCAACATTCGAAATATTAAAATTATAGGAGGGTAGTTTCGGCAGCTATTGATAAATATACGGCACTTGTTTTATATGGACGTGGAACTTGTTTATTGTTCTTTTCATAAAAGCTATTTGCTATATAGAAAATGATTTAAATTTCAATAAAAAATTTAATGTTATACTGATACGTGCAAGCTGGGCTAAAATATAGATACCATTGTTTTAATTACAACATGTGGGATCTACATTTCTGTTATTGTTCTTTGTAAAATAATAATTATCGATTGTGTATTCTCATCACAATTAATAATTTATGTAATTCTACTTTGGTTCTATTTTCGCACAAACAAAATTGTAAACAACTGGTTTAAGTAATAATGTTGCATTTTTTGGTTTCATAGCAATTATATTATTTTAATACTTTTCTCGTCTGAAAGTCGAAGAAACTATTGTAATGACGAAAACATCACCTTCCTATATTTCTTCAGATATTCACGTCTCAGGGTCTCTAGATAACGTAAAACAGGTCTGCCTGCCTGTTGACGGTATAATTCAAAAACTGTTGGAGAAAGACATTATATAATATATTATTATGATACATAAAGATCAGTTATTAAATAAAATTGAAAAGAAATAAATTTGGTAGATTAATACAACCAAATTTAGAAAATTTTGAATAAGATTGTTGGTTAAGTTGAATTGAGTAATAAAAATTAAATTTGAGACAAATTGGAATTTATTTTGAAAGTTATAGCAATTGAGTATTCAGTAATGGTGGTGTAAGTTAATATGAAAGATAAGATAATGTTATTATGGGACAAATATGCTTACTATGAGAATAAAGAAATATAGTAGGTATAGATCAGATTATTTAATTTTAAAAGTGTGCAGTAATAATTGTAACTATATAGAGTAATTTTTGTTTAAAATAGCAGTAGAAATAACAAACTAAAATTATGTAAACACATTTTTGAAAAACAACATTTAGCATTAATAAAAACTAGAAATTTTGACTTTATTAATGAGAATAATTTGGTATTATACAAAATAAAAGGTATTAACAAGTCTACGAAGTGAAGATAAGTGAAAATATAATTTGTTACGGTCTTAAACTGACTTTACGACACCGCACCGGCTCATATAAAAACGAAACGGCCGGCGCGTGCCATAATGGACAAAATCGGGACGAAAGTTCTTCTAGGCCGCTACCCATGCCGCAACAAGATAAGCCGGCTGAGCGTTCAGTGGAGCTAGGGCGGGTTCTTTACGAGATCACCTAAGGGCAACGGCCAGAGGGGCGGTACATGACAATGAAATTAAATTGGACGCCACCCGGTTTGATAGACATACGAAAACATAATGATAGACCCAGAGAAAAACCGGGAAATCAGGTGGGCCTACCTTCTAACCGACACTTGGCCGGTTCAGCAACAATGGACCTACCTTTTTGAAAATCCACTTGGCAACTGGCCAAACTCCTCTTACAACTGTAACACAAAACCACACAGAGCGCATGCACAATAACAAGGAAACCACATTTAAAATGACATGACATGTATTGACACAAAATATCAGAAACTGTATACAAAAAGTCACATGAAAATCCAAAGTGTAAATACGGCAGTTTGATGGTTGCGCAAAGTCTTAAACTAATATCAGAAAGTGACCTAAAAACTGTACAACAACAATAATTTCGTGAAGCGATATAAATAATACGTTCTATGCAAATAAGCTATCTTAACTGACCGTAAAAGAACACAACTGTTCGCTAAACAACCATAATTTCGTGAAGCGGTATGAATAATACGTTCTATGCAAATAAGCTATTTTAACTGACAGTAAAAGAACACAACTGTTCGCTAATTCGACGCAACACACCGTATCAATATCAAACTGCACGAACAAACGTTATTAAGTAATACAGACAATACCTGACAGAGCTTGGCTGTGCGGTACTGACGTTCTTTGCCGCTGTAGCGACCACCGCCCCAGATACTGCATATTTGGACGAGACGGAAAGCATATACTGTGATAACTTGGCGGAAGGCTGTGAGCCGGACGCATGGAGATTTATCTTCACAGCGACATGTAATACGAAGTGCGAACGGGAGGCAGAACGACATGACAGCTTCGCCGGTACAAACCACTGCTAAATGAGTCCCCCTAACGAGAAGAATCCGCCTAAAAGGCGCTTAATCGAGGCCTGCGACCCCACGGCAAATTGGAGACTCAAAGGCTTGCGTCCTCGGCATTCCAACGAACACTCACGCCCCTCACACTAAACAATGTCAAACGTACAGCTGGGCAACGTCTCAACAAACAAAGTCGCAAAAATTCACGATATCAACAATCGCTGTAACAGCACAATAATCACGGCCTAATTAATGGAACCGAACTTTCTGCGAAACCAAAGCCATGCCACGCGGTAGCAGTCCACTCAAAACAAAAGCTGTGCCGCCACCCGACGACTCCCAAGGGCCGAAGGGGGCAGCGGAGCCGCTCCCGCAAAACCTTTCTAGCAGAAAACTGCACAAAAAGAACACGTTCACAACTGTAGCTGGCTCCTAACTAACTGCCAAAAACCGTTAGCAAAAACTCGAGGAAAGTAAGCGCGTCCCCACCTGACTTTCGAAAGCCAATGGCGATGCGCCCAATAAAGCAAATAAGTTCCGGTGACAAAGACAGCCAATGGCGAGGAGCCCAATAAAACAAATAAGTGCCGGTGACAAAGACAGCCAATGGCGAGGCGCCCAATAAAACAAATAAGTGCCGGTGACAAAGACAGCCAATGGCGAGGTTCCCAATAAAACAAATAAGTGCCGCTGACAAAGACAGCCAATGGCGAGGCGCCCAATAAAACAAATAAGGCCGGTGACAAAGACAGCGCGAGGCCTCGCAGTCACACCAACAGCGTAAATTCTAGAAGGTTCGGAAATCCTGCGAGCGTTAACACCCGATTGTCAAAGTACCAACAAAGGGGTGCCCCGGATGACGAGAAATACTGCGCTTGAGGCCAAATATGTGCAAAATCATTATTATGGAATTAGGCGATGAAGCCAAATAAGTAACTAAAAGGGTTTAACATACGGGCACGCTGCCCTAAAGCCTAGGTGGCTAATTAAAATACAAAATGACCTGACAAATTAACGGATAATACAAGCATACAATTATTGAAGAGATTATGGAATACAGTTTAATTAGTTACAAGTCAGAATAAGATAATAATATTTGAGTGGATTTGGATTGTTTGGCACATACAAGGTATAATTAATATTCATTACTGGAGTTGGAGATCCTACGAAGGACTAGAATCATTTTACTGGAAATTCTGACTTGAATGATTGATTAGGATTGTTCTGTTTGGCTTGGTTACTACAAGGTAGGAGCTGAGGACAATGGAAAATTAGTTTGGGGACCATCTGTTAGTGGGAACTTACCAGGAAACTGTTAAATTGACGGACACGTACAGGAGTGTAAGGAGCGAGACTGTATCTACAGGAGCTCAGGATTTTGTCGTGTTGGAGTTGGTTGCGTGGTTGAAGGGGCATCGCGGTTATGCTGTCAATGAGTTTAGCTGTGTACGTCAAGAGCAGTAGTGTTTAATGTGAATAGCAGTAAATTAAGAGGAAATCAGGTTGGTCTTAATTAGTTCTATAATAGAATATTGAATAGGAAAAACAATTACATGAGTGAAATAATAAGAACATAGTACTTGCTTTGGTGATTTGAGTAATTGATTTGTGAATAGAAAGAATATTTGTCAATTTTGATTTGATTATTGTTTGATAGTTGTTTAAAGTCAAACTGACATTTAATACGAGTAAAATAAAAATTATATTGCTTTACGTTTCGCTAATATTGCTTAGCTTATTCAGAACACATATTGAAATGATATTAAGCCCACAACTTGGCTCTGTTTGCAGTAAAAAAATATTCAACCAAATCAATAAAGCACAGAGTTAAGGATATTTTATATATACAGTAATTAGTCGGATAAAGGCACGTAAAGGCAGAGCATATTTCAGAGGGTTTAAATTTGGCTTGTAAATAAAGTAATATAATTAAAATAATAGGTTTGTGCACATATAAAGCCAGACCAAACGACAGTAATTGACACAAAAAGGTTGTTACGTGCATAAAAGGAGCGTAGTTATCAATAAAAGCAAAGGACTGTGAAAATTGTGAGTAAGCAGAAGGGTGAAGCCAGATAAAGTAAAATCTAGAAAAATGCAAAGAGCAATCCTAAATGGAGGAAACAGAAAAGAAGCAAGCGAGGTAAAAAGTGCGGAACTCAAAAATCAGTGCTTTAATAATTAAAAACATAGCGCAAAAGCAGAGCAGTGAAATTAAAAACGTTTGTGAGTGCAACGCTATAGAAAAATATTAGTTACAAGCAAAAAGACAATATTTTAGATTAAGAAAATGTTAGATTGTAAGTTATGTAATTAAACTTTACTCCATTTGTGGTAAATATTATGAAACCTAATTTCCAATTAATAGTAGAGTAACACCGTGTCTTAGCAACATGTTTTGTCATTAACAAAAAAGAGAACAATTGAATAAATTAAATTGAAGGGTTGTTGAATGTGTTAATTGCAGTTTTTATATAATAAACGAGTATTTTGAAATATAAAAAGTGGTTCAAATTATTGCCAAAGTGGTAGTGTACCTGTACTAACAGTTTCCGCAACGAAAAATTTACAAAGTGCAAATCTCATCTCCGAGTGGGTCGGGAGCCGTCCAACTGCAAATTACGAGCTTCGACTGCGACCGAAATTAGCATCGAAAGCCAGAGGTTAGCAGTCCAGGACTTCAGCAGAGTCCGAATCAACATTGGCGGGCATGGAACCAGCTACAACCTGAGATATTCCAGCAGCGTCACTACGACCAGCTCCGAAGCCAGCGTACAAGGTTATAACGAGGTAGGAATTTTCCTGCAATTTGAGTGTCAGCGTTTAGGAAAACGATTTAAATCAAAGATTAAACCTTGCTGAAGAGGCCTAGTTCTTTTCCAAAAGTCCAATTACTTCGTGGTTTTCGAAAATCGAACGGCGTCACCAGGTTTTGGGGCAAAATCGGCCAGAATCAAGCTTCATAAACAAAAGAAAGTTGGCGTGCATTCTACGTCATCTAAACAATCAATACGAGGTTTGACGTCATCCTAAAAAACAATCAAGGCGATGTTTTATTAGTTGCCAAGCGGGAATATTCAAATAATTTACCTGACGCGTTCTCACGATATCAAGATTTTAAACGTTCAATTTCACGCTATACGCAAAAAAAAATTTGTGTTTATCTGTCAATGTACGAGATTGTGAATTTTATGTACTAATAACGAGCAACCGAGCTACGTTGAGACAAATTACCTAAAATTTGAGAATATAGTCCGTTTATGCCCCAACCCATGAGATAAGAAGTTTTGTGTGCCGAGAGCTAGCTAGTATTGCAGTTAAATAAAATAGAAACAGGGGAATTCAACCATTTTATTTGTGCGATTAATTATTACAGTTCCATTTTAACCAGCCTTAACTTACTGACGGGCAAAGTTTGAGCACAGTATAAAAATATAAACAGAGAATTGTGTGGGTACTAGGATCTTCGCCCGTACATTTTAACTTATATTATTTTAATACCAAAATAAATAAATAGTAAACAGGCACCTGATAGTGGTGCTAGATCAATCATTTCATTACAATATATGTATTAACAAGGGACGTTTTTATTTAAAAATATCTTTCTATTTTTATGTTAAAAAATAGTTTTGCATCGAGATTTAAATTTCACATGATATGAATTATCTTGAGAATATAAAATTTAGGTTATGTTATCTTCAAATTATCTAAAAACATGTAAAACCATGGTTTGTGGAATTTGTGAAATCCTTCTTTGAACATATACAGGACATTTTAGAATAAAAAACATGTAGTACTTTCAAACTTGTTTGTCGGATTATGTCTTTGGTTTGTTTGGTTGTACAGTTATTTATCTTTTTCTTTCAGTTTAAACAATTGATCGCATGTTCCTTAATTTTAATTATAATCTATTTAGTACACTGTTTTCCTTGTTGTTGTTTCTTATGGTGTCGTGTCTTTAGCAATAACATCTTTGGCGGCTTTTGACCTTGTAATACAGGTTTTAACTTCTGACTAATAAACGTAGTAATTACTTAAGGAATTTAATTTTTAGCATTTTGTTGGAGTTTAATCGGATTTGCTGTTTAGACGTTGGTATTTATAAATCGATTATGGAGTAAGTAGATAATAATACAATGTAAACTAGAAAGAATTATGTCAACTAAAGAAGTAGGTACAACAAGGATTCATAAACAACAGATGAATTCATGATTAAAACTATTACTGAGAATTCTTTAGAATTTAATCAGCCATTATAGACGCAGACCTCTGTAAGGCGTTTGATCGAGTAGCACTGAAGAAAAATCAAAGGGTACTCGTTAAATGATTAATAAATCGTTGAAATACTGATAACCACAGTCCTACGACAACGGAAGTCGCTGCTTCCTTTCTTATTCAATCTCATAAGGAACAAAATAATGGAAAGCCTACCAAATAACTTGGGATATAGAATGGGAAATACTTTTTTCCATATAAAATGCAGCTTTTTCGCCGAAAACGAGAATAAGCTGCAAATATTTTTACATATTTAGGTTTAATTTGCCAGCAAACGAATAATATGATCATATTTACAACAAAAACCAAAGGCATGGTCAAAACTAAGCAGCCACTTCGATGCTAACTAGAAGTGTAAAGGAAATCTATAGAACAGACAATGACATTTAACTATTTAGAAACACATATCACCAGCGACAAAAATCTATACCTTGAAGTGAAAACACAAGCTAACAAAGTTCAAGAATATCGGAATAACCCACAAACCTAATATGGCGCAATAATCATATTGCATGTGGGCCGGAAAAAAAAGATATACAAAAAAACGGATGTAACATATGGAACGGAGGCCAGGGCAGACACCAAAAAGACGAAACATCTAATAAACACGTGCGAAATAGAAATATAACGAACAATCCAGGAGAGAATCTTAAGATATGAGTATCCAAAAATGACATCAAAGACGATGGAATGAAGTACTGAAGTACCGTGGCTCCTTTTTAAGGTATGCCATATAAAAATAAATACAAAAGTAAATACAACATAAAATGAAACGTATTTTCTTTGTTTAACGTAATGCATGAAAACAAATACTTTCGGTCTTATATAAACCTATATTAACTGCAAACTAATTCATAGGAATAAAAATTGCACATATTTGAGGCACAGTACTTTCTGTACTACTTCTTTGTATGATTTCACACATTTACCCACAATGACATATAATCGCCCTGGCCCATCAGCAAGAACATTTATGACTATTACATATAATTGTATACTTATGCTTCATTATTTTGATGCCTGTCAATGGGAAATGCAAACTGTTGGGAGCTGGTGAAGATCTTACCTAATGAATAGAAGAACTATTTCATAAAATTAGATTTCACGGGGCATTCTATAAAACCATTCCAGTTTAAACATAAGATATTACTAAGGGGTGTTTCTGACTTTCCCAGCGCATCGTCAATAGGGTTATTTTGAGTATTTAATTCATCAGTTTGCAGTGCGATGCATACGCTGTTTTCTGATAGCTTAAAACTTATTGCAATATAAATTCTTAGTTTTCGACGTTGTTCTGACTAGTGCCATTCAGTTGATACTGATTTAAATCACAATGTCTTTGTATTCAAAAGCTGAAATCGCCGATATGGTCTTCATATACTGTCATGCCAACAGTAATGCCTTGGAAGCACGTTGCCTTTATATTCAGGGTTTTGCCAATAGTCGACTACTTTTCCATATAATATTTGAAAAACTTTACCAACAACTGATGAATACTGGTTTCTTTGAAAAACGTGCTTATGATTGTGAAGGGCATAGATCAATGTCCACACCCGAGGTATTAAATTTTGACCATAGTGAATGAAGACCCCGAAATGAGTGTAAGAACTTTGGCTGAAGTGGGAGTAAGTGGTCGACCTGTTCTCCTCATCATTATCTTTTACATCATTACCAGGTAATAGTCAATGACAATGGGGAAAGACTCATAAATCTCTGTAAACAATATGAACTGAAAATTGCCAATACTTATTTTAACCACAAAAAGATCCACCAATATACATGGGAGAGACCTAAGCTAAATCAAAAGTCTATAATAGATTATGTCATAACAAAGCAAAAGGGAACAATCACAGTATTCGATGTAAGAGTCAAACGAGGAGCCAACTGTGGCTCAGATCATTATTTGGTATGCGCTAAAATTCTAATACCATATGGGTAGAAGGGTAGAAGAAAAGATGAAAGAAAATAAAACAATGACCAAGGATGAAGATCCACTTAAGTACAAATTAGATCTACTACAACAAGAAAGTATTCGTTACTTATACCAACGACGAATGAATGAAATACTTAGGAATGTAGAGATTAGCGAAGAAGTGGAAAAAGAACATACGAATATTAGTAATGCCATTCACAAAGCTGCAAACGAAGCCCTAGGTAAAATAGTACATAAAATGAAACCAAATCAGATTTGGTGGAACGAAGACATTGAAAATGCAGTTAAACATAAAAAAGAAAAATATAATAAATGGCTAATGAATCAAACAGCAGAGCTATGGCAGGAATATAAGGAGACGAATCGCCAAGTAAGACGAAAAATAAAAGAGGAAAAAATCTATCCTGGGAAAGAAAATGCCAAGAAATTGACAGTCTGATAGGAGGGGCAAGATCAACCGAAGTATGGAGATGCCTGAAAAACCTAAAAAGTAACAATAATAAGAATAAGATAACACCGATCAAAATGGAAGAGTGGGAAACACATTATAAACTACTTTTGATAGAAAATAGGGATCATTTTAAGACAATAGATAACCCAACCGATCACAGTTTGGAAGACACTAACATAATTGTGACAGTCGAAGAAGTACACCAGGCAGTTAAGACAATGAAAAATGGTAGATCGCCTGGACCAGGTGGGATTTCGGCGGAATTAATAAAATACGGAAGTGATCAACTGATTGGTCGAATATGCCATCTCATTAATAATTGTATCACATTAAATAAAATTCCGGAACAGTGGAAAACATCACATATAATATCAATCTATCAGAAAGGGGACAGGAAAGATACAAATAACTACAGAGGGCTAAGCATAAACAGCGCAATGGGTAGACTTTTTGGGAGAATAATAAATTGCAAGTTGAAAAATAATATATATATATATAATCAAAAGCCTTTTTACCGTGAAGTGTCAGGCATTACATATTCTTCTGTATTGTGTATACATACATTTCACCCCTATTTGCATATATGTTCATAAGTCTCTATCACTATAAATAAATTTCTTCCAGTCTTTCTTGTTTTTCGCCATATTTGCTGCTTGAACCTTCGTGAGCCCTCTATGTTCTAACATCTTCTCTACGGTTTGGTTCCACGTTGTCTTCGGTCTCCCTCTGTTCTTCTTTTCTTGTCCTTTGGCCTCCCATATTATCTTTACCGGTCTCTTCTTACTCATTCGTTGGAGATGTCCGTACCATCGTAGTTGACACTCCTCTATCCTTCCTGCTACTGGTTTCACCTTCAGCTGTTGTCTTATGCTATCATTTCTAATCCGGTCCATCCTTGTGATCCCTAGTACTCTTCTTAGGTACTTCATCTCCATAGTTTGGATTTTGTTATTAAGTTTCTTTGTTAGAACCCAACTTTCCGATCCAAAGGTTAGTATAGGAACAAATACCGACTTGAAAATACTCATCTTCGTTTTTATTGAAACTTCTCTTTTCCCCAGGAAGTTGTTTCTGAGATTGTGGTATACCTTTGATGCACTCTCTATTCTGTTGTTTATTTCCATTTCATGGTTACCTTTACTGTCGAGGTGCACTCCTAAGTATTTAAAGGTGTCTACTTTGTCTATCATCTTTCCGTTTAGTTCTATGTTTATTTGTACGTCTGATTTCCCGATGATCATAATTTTTGTTTTTTCTTCGTTTATCTTTAATGTTTTCCTTGTTAATTCTTCTTCCCATATGTCTAGATTTTTCTTCAGGTCTCTTTCGTTCTTTGCAAATATGACAAGGTCGTCGGCAAACGCGCACTCACTTAACCGCACTAGTGCTAAGTTTCGATATCCCACATTTACTTTTGATGCTCTTTTTCTTGCTTCTTTTATTACGTCGTCCATGACCACGTTAAATAGTGTTGGGCTTAAGACCCCTCCTTGCCGTAATCCTTCGTTTACCGGGAACTCTCGTGATTGCATGTTATCGGTTCTTATGATGTTTCTATTGTTTTTATGCAAGCTCATTACAGCTCTTACTAATTTTGGGTTAATTTTTCTTTTTATTAAGCTCTCCTCAACAATTGATCTTGATACTCTGTCGAATGCCTTGTCTAGATCGAGAAACGCTAGATATATTTTGGTGTTTGTGTTCCTTGTCCTTTCTATCATCTGTTTAATTGTGAATATATGATCGTGTATACTTCTGCCTTTCCTGAAGCCACTTTGCGACTCTTCAAGTTGTGGGTCTAGTACTTGTGTCAATTCTGTTTCCAGAATTCGCTCATAAACCTTCGATACTATACTCAGCAGGGTAATTCCTCGATAATTATTACAGTCTCTGCGGTCTCCCTTCTTGTGTATTGGAACAATGATTCCTGTTGTCCAGTCTTCCGGTACTTTACCGTCATCCCAGGCCTGGTTACATATTTTCGTTAGCATCTCAACTCCTTTTTCGCCCATATTTTTCAGCATCTCTCCTGTTATACTGTCATTCCCGCCCGCCTTTCCCTTTTTAAGCTTCTTTATGGCTTCCTTCACGTCTCTTGGCTGTATATGTTTACCTTGTTGGGTTTCTTCTGTATTGTACGTTCCTTCTTGGTTTTTTCCCCCAGCTCCTTTGTTCAACAATTTCTCGTAATACTGTCTCCATCTTTCTATTATATCCTCTTCTGATGTTAATACTGTTCCGTTTTCATCCTTGATTTGCTTGATTGTTTCTCGTTTGTTGTCTGATCTTAAGTTTTTCAATGTTTTGTAGAACAATTTTTGATTTGTATGGAAATCCGTTTCCATTTTCTTGCCAAAATCTTCCCAAGATACTCTTTTTGCTTCTAATACTGTTCTTTTGGCTTTTTCTCTCTGTAATTTGTAATCTTGGTACGTGTCATTATTTCTAATACGCAGATATGCTTTCCATTTTTCTTTCTTTATTTTGATTTCTTTCTTCACACTGTCGTTCCACCAGGCCGTTTGCTTTCTGTTTTTCTTTACTTTCGATATGCCACATGTTTCTCTTGCTGCGTTTATTAAAATGCTTTTGAATGTTTTCCATATTTCCTCTACATCGCGATTTTCAGGTTCCCTCAATACATTTATCATTTCCTCAACTTTATTACCATATTTGAGCGCTACTTCTGTATTTGTTAATCTGTAGGTCTTTATTGTCTCTTTACTATTGCCTTTTAGTATTTCTAATTTATTATTGTTACTGCTAGTTTCTTGGCATCCTATCTTCGTTTTCGCTTTTAGCAGGTAGTGGTCACTGTTTATCTCGGGTTTTCTGTTAACTCGGACGTCTATTATTTCACGTCTGATGCTCCTACTTGCTAACACGTAGTCAATAATGGACTTTTCCTTTCTGCTTGGGGCTTCTCTCGTATATTTGTGCGCATCCTTGTGCTGGAAAAATGTGTTCATCACTACTAGGTTATGTAGCACACAAAAATCTATAATTCTATTTCCATTATTGTTTCTCATTGCCTCTCCATACTTTCCTATTACGTCACTTGATCGGTCGTCTCTTACGCCATTTAGATCGCCCAATACCAATATTTTACCTTTGCAGCTTTCCACTATTTCGGATGCTTCTTCCCAAAATTTATCTTTGGCGTCTGCTTTCTCGTCATCATTCGGTCCATACAATATTACTAAATGTATTTTATTTCTTTCTCCCATTTGCAGTTCAATTTTCATTATTCTTTCTGATATACATTCCCAATTAGTTAAGTATTTTGCTACTCTTTTGTGCACTATGCACCCTACTCCTCCTTTAGCCCTTTCTTCATGCTTAACTCCGCTCAGTATCATTATATGTCCTTCCTCAAGTTCTGTGGCCTTTTTTCCTTTGTGTTTAGTTTCTGTAATTGCTAAAATGTTTATATCAATTTCTTCGAATTCCTTGACAAGTTCTTTTTCTTTTCCGTGAAGACCTCTAATGTTCCATGTTGCCATGTTCATTTTTCGTGTACCATTTCTTTGCCGTGTCGTTTCCAGGTTTTCCTTAAGATTGCCTTCCGTTAATCGTTTTTTGAATCAATATCTTCTGCACGTTCTGGTTTTCTGCTTCTTGAAATGGTTAGCCTTTCCTCGCCCTTGTTCCATTTCCACTCCTGTCCGTCAATTAGTACTTTCTGGAATCCTACTTTTATTTTTCGCCCTTTCTTCAGTTCTTCTTTAGCAGCTTTCCTAATTTTCCCTTGTATTTCTCTCTCGTTTTTCGTCAAATCATCATTGATGTATATTTTTTCTTCTTTGTAGTTTCTCAATTTATTTTTATTTTTCATTACTTCGATTTTTTCATTTGCGCTATTTAGTTCAATAAGGTATGTTTTTATGCCCAACTTGGTGGCCGATTTAACATTTATTTTTATAGCTAATTGGTTCTCTATGAAATCCTTCATTACTTGCCTTGATGTTGGGTTCCCATCTTCATCTATCCTAAGTCCTTGTACTACGATGTTATTTCTTCTTTTCTCTCTTTCCATTGCATCCAGTCTGGCATTTATTGTCTTGATTTCCATTTTTAGTTGCATATTTTCTTTTTTCGTGATTTCATTTTCTGCTTTCAGTTCTTTTATCTCTCTACTATATACTTTTTGCTCTTCTCTCATCCCTTTTATCTCTTCTGCTAACGATTGCATAGCTTTCAAAATTTTTTCTAGCTTATCCTCATCTTCTTTTGTTTTGCTTTTGCTGGGAGAGCGTGATTTTTTCTTGCTTTTCTTAAACGTCTCTTCCTCCTCTCCGCTCACCCAATTTCTTCTTCTTTTTCCTTCGTCTGTTGTATATTCTTCGCTATCCATTTTCAGTTTTCCGTTTTTCCGTTTTTTAAATTGTTAATTTTGTATGTTTCCGCAAATCAGCTGTTTCAGGTCGACGGCCGCGTTGAGATCGGCGGTCGGCTTATCTTGGGTCGCACCGCGCCGCGATAGGAGCCGCTGCCCGGCCACCTGCCCGTCTTCTCGTACGCTATATTCTTCTGGGCACTCTATTTCTGCTTGGTTTGCTTATAATTCTATTTTTACCTTACTGTTCCTTTATTTCTTTTTGGATTTCACTCACTATTAATTATCTCTCGCTATTAGATTCTGAATCGTAATTTACTTCGCTCGGAACCTCCCGATATTCGAGTTTAGTTTCGGAGCTAATAAAGCACGACCGCACCAGAATCAAACCACAATATATTATTTGAAAAATAATATAGAACATAAAATAAGTGAAGAACAAAGTGGGTTTAGGTCAGGAAGATCTTGCGTAGACAACCTGTTTATATTACAACAGTTGACTGAAAAGCGAATGGACAAGGATGAAGAGACACACTTAGCTTTCATAGATCTAGAGAAGGTCTACGATTCCATTCCCCGCAGCAAATTGTGGGAGGCCATGGAAAAATTAGAAGTTTACCCACAAATTATAAAGATAATTAGAGTTTTCTATGACAATAATACAGCGTATATAAAATGGAAAGGTTCTCTATCACAGCCTATACACCCAACAAAAGGCCTCAGACAAGGCTGTAGCCTATCACCACTTCTTTTCAACATATTCCTAGACTGTGCTCTAAATGATTGGAAAAAAAGAATTAGAGGGATGGGTGTTATTATTAATGATCAGTGTTTATTTAGCCTTAGTTTCACAGATGACCAAGTAATTATAGCACAAGATGCATACGATCTGGAATTTATGCTTCAGAGATTGTATAGAGCATATGAAAAGTGGGGCTTAAAGATTAATATTAAGAAAACGGAATATCTAGTAGTTAATTCCGCAGCTAGATTCCAGATATTACTAGATGATCAAACAACCGTACAAGTAAACCAGTTCAAATACCTAGGTACACTAATCACTAATGAAGGAATGAGGTCAGCAGAGATTAACAATAGAATTGAACAAAGTAAGAAAATTATAGGATGTCTTAACTCTGTTTGGTGGGACAAGCATATATCCAATGCGACAAAGAAACACATAGGAAAGTCCATGGTAGAATCTGTGCTATGTTATGGGTCGGAAGTTTGGACACTCAAAGCAGATAATCAGAAGAAATTAAACACCGTGGAGATGGACTACTTAAGACGAAGTGCTGGCATATCAAAGATGGAACACATCACTAACGAAGAAATTAGAAGAATAATGCATGCTGAGGAAACTGTAATAGACAGAATCGAAATAAGAGTTCTTAAATGGTTCGGACACCTCCTTCGGATGAATAAAAACAGATGGCCAAAAAAGATGTTTCAATGGACACCACCTGGAAGACGTAAACGGGGGAGACCGAGACCCTCCTGGAATGAAGGAATGAGAAAAGCGATGCAGAAACGAGGATTGGAAGAAGAAGAGGCAAGGGATAGAAACAGATGGCGTTTAGCTACGGGAAGACGACTTTAGTTGTAGAATACCGTTTATATTGCTATGATTATAGACTTATGTTCGTTTAATAATAATGGTTTTAACCTTAATAAAAAAGAATAGCATGTATCTCAACTCAGGGGTAGGTTCTGAAATATCAAGTAATCTAATTGTAATTTGAATTATGTTAAAACTTCAATAAATTTGACATTTATGTCATTTGCAATTGCTTGTGCAGATAACTAATCAAGATCCTTTACAAATTATATAAAATTCATAAATCAATTCGTAAGTATGACTTTCTTTGTCTTAATGAACCAATTTTAAATGTTCTTTGTTACAGATAACATTAGCAAGTATTTATTATTAACTAACCTGCAACGCTCAAATTTCCAAGTAACTTGAATCAGCCTGTTTTCTTCAGTTCTATCTGTAAATAAACACTAATCACCTCACTTGTAAACTCGCTGCATCCATCAAGTTGTCGACTCAAACTGTCCAGCTGTGAGTAGCCTCAAAATAATCTCGTTGTTTAACAATCCAAATCCTCATGTATGTTCCCTCAGTCGTCAGGAAGTTGATCTCCGTTCAATGGGACCCAGTCTGTTGTGACAAAACTCCAAACAGCAACCTCGTCCTAAGCTGGAAGATGACAGTTCTCCACCAAGTCCAAACACCCTCCGGCGCAGCACACAGAAACTCCAAGCAGCGTCAACACTCCCAAAAGAACGTCCAATCGCCAATCCTTTGTATTAAAATTCCAATCAATTATATCCAAATCGTTACTCTTACTGATGTTTTATTATATAGTGCCAATTAATAATCTTGATCCTCCATTCTTGCTATATTTTATCTTTGTATTTACTTGCACTCCTGTAGTTATACCATGTAAAATTCATTTACATTGTCGAGTTATATTTTCACTTCAGTACCACGTAAATTTCATGTATAGTCCATTTATCATGCCAAAATAGTTCTTAGATAAATAGGACTAGAGTATATTAAAGTTTGTTAGTCGAAAAATACTTTACATTTCAGTTTTCAAGTTTGTTTATTTTATAATCCCTCTAAAACATATTTTTCTATCTCTTGACTACCATTATTTAAATTGAATGCCACACTCTAGACATTTTATATTAGGACTTTGATTCATTATCCTGCAACATTAAGTTGTTTGCATTATAATATTTCCTAGCCTTTTTCAATGATTACTATACGAATACTATTCCATTCTTTGCACTTAATATTCGATATATTTAAATTATTTTCTCTCTCTATGTACCATAGCATAATTCATCAAATTGAAAAGAAACTTTAGAATAATTCAAACTTATTATAAATTCCCTTTTCAATTTTCCACATTCTCTGTGAACAAACATTAATAAATAAAACTTTTAATAAACTCGTAGCAACAAATCAACAACAATTCTACTATCATTATATTTCCATAGTAACATTTTAATAAAACTTTGAATAAACAACAACTCTTTCAACATCTACAGTTTTTATCTAGTCACGATATGGGTAAATCATGGTTACATGGAACCTTCCTCTTATATGTCCATCTGTTTCGCTTATCAATTCGTACGTATTGTTATTGTTGAATATTTTATGTATTTTGTATGGCCCCTCATATGCACATAACAGCTTTGCACATACTTTTTTTTTTCGATCACCTATTCTCAGTTTTTTAACAACCACTGAATCTCCTACATTAAATCGTACCCGTTTTGAAATTTTTCTATTTTGCTTCTCTTCATACCTATCGTTAATTATCTTCAGTCTTCTCCTAGTTCTTTCCAAAAATTGTATTATTTCAACATTTCTCTGCTCTTTCCTCCATGGTCTCGCTGGTACTATCTGTTTACACAGTGTAACTGGGCTGATTTCTGTTGTTGTATTAGGGACATTGTTTATAAAATTTTCCACTTCTTCCAAATATTGTACCCATCTATTATGGTTTTCATAAGTTAAAATTCTTAAATATTTAATTACCTCTTTAATGTATCTTTCTGCAATGTTACTTTGAGGATGTCTTATACTACAAAAACATATTTTGATGTCATTCCTTTCCAAATTACTTATCAACCTTGAATTTTTAAAATAGGTCGCATTATCCGCTAATATCCTCTTTGGTTTCCCCACTTCTTGTTGAAAATATTCAATTGATCTAATAACATGTTTCGTATTGCAACTTTTTGTCGGATATAATTTTACAAATTTTGAAAACGCATCTACCATAATTAAAATGTGTTTGTACCCATATTGTCCTGTTACTAAATTACTTAAGTAATCAATAGCTACCAATTCCATTGGTTCAGTTACTCTGATACTTTTAACAATGTTTTGGTTTTTAAAGTTTCTCTCTTTGGCAATTTGACAAATGTGACAGGTTTGTATTAATTGTTTAATTAATCTAAGATCATTTTTTCTATAAAAGCATTCTCGAAACATCAACCACGTTTTCCTTGCGCCACAATGTCCAAATATTACATGTATTTCCTCAACAACTTCTAACATGTCTTCCCTACTTAAAACCATCAACTCCTTATTTTCAACGTCTTTTACTAACAAATCCTCTTTAATTTTGTACCCTTTATAATTATTCCCTTGACTTTGCAAAACTAAATTTCTTAACTCTTGTATTTCCTCTAACATCTGTTTGTTTAAAATTTCTTGTCTTGATAACCTTCCTTCCTGATAAATTTTTTCAATACCAATTAAAATTTGTTTTGGTTTTTCATAACTCGGTGTGTCTTTTCTACTTAAAAAATCAGCAACTACGTTTAATTTTCCTGGTCTATGCTTAATTTCAAATTCATATTGTTGCAAGTATAAAGCCCATCTATACAACCTGTCATTGTGAAAAGTTTTATTCTTAAGAAACGATATTGCAGAATTATCTGTTTCAATGTCAAATTTATTACCAGTTAAATAAAATTTTAGTTTATTAACTGCGAAAATTATTGCTAACATCTCCTTCTCCGCTATTGTGTATCTGATTTCATAACCTTTCAAAATCCTTGAAATAAAACATATAGGTACTTCTATCCCATTTTGTATTTGTATTAGCTCAGCTGCGATTGCTTGGTCAGAAGCGTCAGTACGAAGTACAAATTTTTCTTTAAAATTAGGATATTTTAACAATAGCCCTTCATGAAACCTCTGTTTGATTGTATTCAATGCTGCTTCACGTTCTTCGTTCCATGCCCATTTTGTATCTTTTCTTAATAACTGTACCAAAGGTAACGTTAATTCTGAATAATTATTAATGAATCTTTTATAATAGTTAAAAACACCTAACATACCTCTTAACTTCTTCAAATTCTTTGGACGAGGCAAATTCTTAATTTCTTCGATTCGTTTCTCATTTATTGTAACTCCATTTTTACTGATCTCATAACCTAAGTACGTTACATTTTCTTGCATAAATTCACATTTTGATAAATTTAATTTTAATCCATTTTTATTCAGTGTTTCTATTCTGCCGTGCTTATTGAAAACGCGGTATCTGCATGTAGCACTAAACTGAGCAATCCAGCGTTAAAGTTTTTTACATGTACTTTGATGACTAATCCTCTTTTGCTTATCAAAAATGTGTTTACATGTTCTACGCAATATTGAAATTATTTGTAAAAAATAGACCGCATCATATATTTCACTTTCTAGCAAAAAAATCACATACCGCGCATTTATTTAGAAAATCAGAATAACCAGCCTGCGCCTTACTTGAGCAAAACGCGGTATCTGCATAGTAATATTGAAATGCATTTTTTAAATTTAAAAATGGTCTTACATGTAAGCAATAGAAAAAACGCAGCATGTTTTAGGGTTTATTTTATTTTACTATACATATGTAGAACAAAAAATAAAGTTATTCCATAAAAAACGAACAAAGTCTTATTACATTTAAAAAAATTTATAACACATCGACATTGTCTTCATAATCTTCATTCGGCGTGGTTGTAGGAGGTAGATTCTTCCAAAATTCTTTTCGATTTTCTGGTAGCACACCGTTCAATTCTTTAAGAATGGTCTCTTTTTTATCTTTTGGGAACCCATGAGGTCCATCGAGACACGCAACAGTCTTCAGTAATTCACTTTTTTTCATTGCCTTCTTCATGAGAAAATCTAAAGTTTTTGTTGTTTCTTCACTAAAAGAAGTTCTATATTTTAAAGTGTAGTGACCACGCTCAGCAATAACTTGCACAATGTCTGATAAATAAGGACGATTGTTTGAATCATTTTTTAACTTTTGCACTGATGTGAAATTTTTCCAACTATAAAAATCGCCGGGTTCCATTTTTTTTATATCCACGTTACCCTTACAGGCACTTCCAACTGCATCGGAGAAATCATCAAAATCATAGATTTTTTGTTTTCTCTTCATAGACAGCTCGACCTGGTGGTGGAAGCTGTCTGCCGACATAAAAGTGTGACCTGGTTCAAAATAATTGAAGGTTATATTTGTGGCTGATATTTCATTTGAGTTTACCATTCTAATTAAAAATCTAAACAATGTCCAATTCTTATTTTGACTAGCGCAGTTATCCAACCATATTATAATATTTGCAGTATCCCTCTGGTATTTAAAAAAAGCATAAAAGGTACTTATCAAATCTTCTTTACTCCGTTTACTTATTGCCTCGTGCCAGACAATAGCATATGGTTTATTTTTTCGAGACAATTTTCCTACGGGAACAAAAGTTTCATTGTACGCAATTAGCCTTTTTAAAAAAATTACTCGTTTGAACATGTCTATTCTAGGTAACATGATTATTTTTTGCAAATCAGCAGAAACACACACCCTATTAGCATCAAATGAACTTCCTGCTTGCTCTGTATACAATCGACGAGATTCTTTAGCACGAGTTATATGTTTTTTCCAGGATACACAGGTTACACAAGAGTCTTTGATATTATTTTCATTGTGTTCGTGCAATTTAAATGTCTCACAGATATCGCACTCTTCATGCCCGAGTTTCGTAAACGATAGACGCTTTGCTTTGATTTTTTTTCTGTATGTTTCATACGAGAGCTTAGTGTTAGGGTATTTTTCTTGAAAATCATTGTACATAAGCGTCACTGTTATGTCACTGCTAAGGTACCGAGTATTAGGAGCGTGTACTCTACGATAGTGGGACACACAGGGGTTGAAGGACTCAATGTGAGCGTTTATGTCTTCATCATCAATTTTTCTGTTAGACGGCTTTCCTAAGCGTCCGTGAGGAAGTGCTACTAATTGGCCTTTCGGAGTTTTTGATAAAGTGTCGTGCAGAACTCTATCATTGTTCTTCTTGTAACCTAAAGTTGTAAGAAGAAACGTTTTGCAAACCTCAACTGTTTCACCGCCTTCCTTGGTCATGAGATATTTAAAAGTATTCTGTTTCCTTGAACTCTCTGTAGTTCTTCGTTTTACTTGTAAGCGCTTACAAGTATTCAATAAGTACGTTCTTCTTTCCTTATTAGAAATTTTCCAAAATTCTTTGTTAATGTTTTTCCTCAGTTGCTCCGAAATTAGCGAAGAGCATTTTTTCTTACAACTGATTTTACATCCAGGTAGCACTACATGAGCTTCAGCGAGCTTTATTTGCTTCATTAAATTTCGAGTTTTCAAATCTGTGTCATATTTTTTTCGTTTACGAATGGTTCCTGCTTTTGTATAAGTTACTTCTGAAAGCAAGATATAATTAAAGAATCAGACGTTATATAATAATATCAATTTTTACCATTATCGACTAAATTTGCAGCAGTTGTATTTGCGATGAGCTGTTTGTTTTTGAGCTGTATTAACGGAATATCTTCACTATCATAACCTGTTTCTTCTAGAGATGAGAATAATTGTGTGCCATTTTTTAACTGAATATCGCTAGTGGTTCCCGTTTGGTCTACTACTAATATTTCAACATTATCATTGTCCTCAACAGGACCATGTATTAATTGAGGAAGTAGATTACCGTCTTCAGGAAAATTCATTAAGTTTCCATCGTTAATATGTAAACATTGATCTTGATCAGTTACTTGCAAATAAGGAATGCTGGTGGATGCATTTGTACTTTCCGTTTCCGGTTCAGCCGCATATGAGCTACTCAACCAGGTTATTACTTTCTGATTCGAAGTAATGGTGCAGGATCTGTCCAATTTTACAAAACCTCTATTATTCACCGATTTATCAATAAATGGAAAATTCACAGGTTGTAGTTCGTGCAAAACATAATCCGAACGGCTGTTGTGAGTTTCAAAATCACAGTAATTCGTATTTATGGGCCCACTACAACAATAAATTATATGCAGCTAAAAATAGTCACAAAATACAAAAAACTTTTTTACTCACGTTTTCGTCTCTGTAGCTGGTTCTTGCAAGTGACCATTTTTCGTCATTATTTGCTAGTGCTAGTGACACTATTAATTTGGAGCGGCTTGTTAACATAATTCTACGTAATTATCGAAATAGTATTCAGAAATTAATTGTCAAAATCTTTTATTAACGTGCACTTGTTGTAACTAACACACCTTCCTGGCACAAGTAACTAGTAATAGATCACTAACCAAGTCGGTAGCGCATGTACTGTATAGGGCGCCGACATTTTTGCCCGCGATTCTAAGCCAAAACGCGGCAAGTGCAGCATGCTTAAACAAAACGCGGTAACTACAGCCAGCGGCTGAGCATATACGGCGTTATCACTAAGGAAGGTGCATATACGGCGTTTTAATTAAGCAACAACATTAATTTTGTACATACGGCATACAAAATATGTAATATTTACCGGTTAAAACTGCAGATACCGCTTTTATAAGTAGTAAGGTAACAGTTAAATTCACCATTAACCCAACTGTCCCGAAAACGCGATTTCAGATTTTTTGCAGATACCGCGTTTTCAATAAGCACGGCAGTATTACAGTCTCTAAATGTTTTAAATGTTGTTGTTCATTCTTAGAAAACAATAAAATATCATCGATATAGTGCACACAAAAATCCTCAAACTGATTTAGAATTTTCTGCATTGCTCTAACAAGTGCAGCACATGATGTTGAAAGTCCAAATGGTACTACTTTAAATTGAAAAATCTCCCCATCAATACTGAATCCTGTATATTTCCTCGACTCTTCATGTAATGGAATAAGCCAAAAAGAATTCTTTAAATCTAACTTTGTAAGTATTTTCTTATCCCAAATTCTGCTTAATAAACCATCAATCGTTTGTGGAGATTCATATTGTGGTTTCGTTATTTGATTTATTTTGCGTGCATCTAAACATAAACGAAGCGAACCATCGTTTTTCTTTACAACTACTAGTGGATTAATAAAATTGCTCTTGGAAGACTCTATTACGCCATCTTTTACCATTTTATGTATTTCTTTTTTTACTTGTTCTCTCAAATTAAAAGGAATTGGATACGTTTTACTGTTAAAACCTTTTGACTCATCTACCTGCAACTTATGTAAATATTTCTGAGCTTGTCCTACTCTATCATTGATAATCTCTTTGTTTCTAGTAAGTATTTCTAATATTAGGCCCTTGAATTGCAAATTCTTTTCACCTATCTTTAAATCATCCAACAAAATTCCTTTATAATTAATATTATTCATATTTCTTAGTACATTATTAATAATTATTTTATCATTATCATACATCAATGCGTCTCCAATACTCTTTGATTGGCTACACTTATTTTCTTGGCAGACACTTCTGGTACTGTTCCAAGATTTAATTACCCCTTTTAAATGAATGCATTTTTGCTCTCCATTTATCTGAATTCCCAATTGTTGAATGATATCGACCCCTATTATTAAATCAATACTCAAGCCTTTTACTACAAATAAACTAACTATGCCTTCCCATTTATCAATTATTATTTTAATACTCAATATTCGATTAGTAGTTGAAATTTTCCTTTTCGTTGCAGATAGTAAATCTGTTTTATTAACCTTGATTAATTTATTATGTAAAACGTCTATATTTTCTAAAATTATTTCTTCCTTTATTAAAGAGGCCATTGCTCCACTATCAATTAATGCTAAATATTCATTATTATTTAAAATAACTTTTAAAAATGGTAATGTTGAAATTTGGCTATCTTCTTCTTCCTCTTCTAATAAAAATTGTCCATTATTCTCCAAACTAGTGTTGATAAACGTATGGTTCTTAACTAAATTAATTAAAATTTAAGTTTTTTTTATCTTCTGAGGAATCTTCATAAACCTCATCCTCTTGCTTTCGGTCTTCTTCCCTCGGTCTTCCTCTATCATATTCTGTTCTATACACTGTATTAATGTACTGTCTGTTAGGGTATTTGTTCTTATTATCATCTTGATTTGATTTCTGATTATTCTTTTCGTCGATCATTTGTTGATATCTTCTCCGTTCATTGCCATTATAATATCTGTCATTAACATTCCTTTGGTAATTGTTTCTATTTTGGTAGCTTCTCCATCTATCATGATTCCTGTTGTATCCATTATTATTAAAATTCCTCTCACCTTGTCTGTAATTATTAAAATTATTTTGGCCTAAATTATGTTGATTTTGTTGTATTTCCTCGAATTTTCTTTTACTAGAATTTAGAAAATTCGAAACTTCTCTTCTGTAATTACTTCTATAATTTATAATTACCATATCATAATTTCGAACTATCTCTAAAAAGTCCCTCATGGTTTTTATATTTTGTACTGCAACAGCTCTCGTAATCTCCTCCTCTAAATGTCTTGATAGATGTTGAACTATTTCTTCTTCGGATAATTTTGGAGTAAGATGTTGTGCTTTGTTAAATTTATTAATGACATATATTTCCCGTGTACTACCTCTTTCCATGTACCTTCCAGTTGTTAACTGTGTTCTTACTCGCGCCTGATGTGCATTACTCCAATATTGTTCTATGAATAATTTTCTAAACTCTTTGTAACTGTCATACCTTGATTTTATAATACTATGCCATACATCTGCATAACTTTTCAGGCTCATATTTATAATTTGCAGCTTCTTATTTTCATATGGTATTGTCCTCATAATATCATCTAATTTAATCAAGTATGTCATAGGCTGTTCACCTATTCTCCCTTCGAAAATTGGTATCATTTCTGTCTGAAATCCCAGGCAACTCCCTCTTGAACTCCCATTTAAATTTTCTGTACTATCTTGTATCCTTTGTAACTTATCTTCTACTTCCTTGAATTTTACTGTGCTGTTCAAAATCTCTCCTTGTATTTGTACTCTATTTTCATCTACCTTCCTTCCTAAGACATCTACTTTTTGATCCGTATACTCTAATTGTACTTTCATTGTATCTTCCAATGTTACTTTCATCCCCTCTAGTTTTCCTTCTAGTTCTTCTTTATTGCGTTCTAACTCTTGTCCAATGGTTTGTTTCAAGGTTTCCTCTAGCTGTTCGTTGGCTTCTTGTCTTTCCTGTCGCACCTCATTCTTTACTTCAACTTTATAATTTTCTAATGTTAAACAAATGTTATTAATTTGTGCTTGTAGTTCTTCCTTATTTCCAATTTGAACTTTATAAAATTCGTCTTTCAATTCCTTCATTGCTTCTTTCATCTTTTCTGTCTGGACTTTTTGATCTTGCAACTTCTCTGTTAATCTTTCTGCAGTGTCTTTTATTGATTGTTGTAGATTCCTCTTTGTTTCCTCAGCTAACTGTTGTGACCTTCTTTCTCTTTCCTCTGCATCCTTCTTTGACCTGTTTTCCCTCTCTTCTGCATCCTGTAGTAATTGCCTCTTTGTTTCTTCAGCTTTTTCCTCAATTGATTGCTTTAAATTTTCCATTGACTGTTGCGATTGCATTTGCATTTGCATCATCGTTTCCATTATCTGTTTGAACCTGTCTTCTTCTGCTGTTTGTTTTTGCTGAAACCTTACCTGGTCTCCTTGTATTTCCATTTCCGCTTCCTCCACTTCTACTTCGGTAGGGATTGTAATATCTTCCATCTCCTGCTGTTCTTCTTCTGTCATTTTACTTTTCAGTGTGACTCTTTTATCTGCCATATTTATTATTTAACCTTTTACAAATTATTAAAATTCTAATGTAACACCTTTTATTAAATTGTAAATTTTGCAATTTATTTGATAATTACTTTTTATCCAAAAACTTTAACAAGTTTTATTGTTGTTTGTTCTATCCTTTTATTTATTTATAAGGAACAATATTTATAAAATGAAATGTTACTCAACGTATTTTTTTATTTTAAACTTGTAGCTTGTACCCTTATTATAGCAATAAATAATTAGCAAACAGCCCCACGTATGCGGCGTCCATAATTTATGCTATGATTATAGACTTATGTTCGTTTAATAATAATGGTTTTAACCTTAATAAAAAGGAATAGCATGTATCTCAACTCAGGGGTAGGTTCTGAAATATCAAGTAATCTAATTGTAATTTGAATTATGTTAAAACTTCAATAAATTTGACATTTATGTCATTTGCAATTGCTTGTGCAGATAACTAATCAAGATCCTTTACAAATTATATAAAATTCATAAATCAATTCGTAAGTATGACTTTCTTTGTCTTAATGAACCAATTTTAAATGTTCTTTGTTACAGATAACATTAGCAAGTATTTATTATTAACTAACCTGCAACGCTCAAACTTCCAAGTAGCTTGAATCAGCCTGTTTTCTTCAGTTCTATCTGTAAATAAACACTAATCACCTCACTTGTAAACTCGCTGCATCCATCAAGTTGTCGACTCAAACTGTCCAGCTGTGAGTAGCCTCAAAATAATCTCGTTGTTTAACAATACAAATCCTCATGTATGTTCCCTCAGTCGTCAGGAAGTTGATCTCCGTTCAATGGGACCCAGTCTGTTGTGACAAAACTCCAAACAGCAACCTCGTCCTAAGCTGGAAGATGACAGTTCTCTACCAAGTCCAAACACCCTCCGGCGCAGCACACAGAAACTCCAAGCAGCGTCAACACTCCCAAAAGAACGTCCAATCGCCAATTCTTTGTATTAAAATTCCAATCAATTATATCCAAATCGTTACTCTTACTGATGTTTTATTATATAGTTCCAATTAATAATCTTGATCCTCCATTCTTGCTATATTTTATCTTTGTATTTACTTGCACTCCTGTAGTTATACCATGCAAAATTCATTTACATTGTCGAGTTATATTTTCACTTCAGTACCACGTAAATTTCATGTATAGTCCATTTATCATGCCAAAATAGTTCTTAGGTAAATAGGACTAGAGTATATTAAAGTTTATTAGTCGAAAAATACTTAACATTTCAGTTTTCAAGTTTGTTTATTTAATAATCCCCTTAAAACATATTTTTCTATCTCTTGACTACCATTATTTAAATTGAATGCCACACTCTAGACATTTTATATTAGGACTTTGATTCATTATCCTGCAACATTAAGTTGTTTGCATTATAATATTTCCTAGCCTTTTTCAATGATTACTATACGAATACTATTCCATTCTTTGCACTTAATTTTCGATATATTTAAATTATTTTCTCTCTCTATGTACCATAGCAATATATATTCTTCTACTTGCTTTATATTTGTCTCTCCTATCTTTACCGTAACTTCTTCTTCCGTGTTTGTCATTACTTTTGTTTTGCTTTAATTTATTTTTAATCCTATACGTTTTGATTCTTGATCTAATTAATTTAACATGACTTCTAGTTCTTCTTTAGTTTCAAAAATTACTATAATATCGCCGGCAAAGCGGAGGTGGTTTAGTCTCATTCCATTTATACTGATGCCTTTGTTTTCTCATGGTAGTAATTTGAAAACATCTTCTAGTGCTGTTGTAAATAATTTGGGTGAAATCTTGTCGCCCTGGCGAACTCCTCTTTTTGTAAGTATTTAGTTGGTGTTGTTGTGAAGTTGAACAGTTGATACAGCCTTTTCATAAATATTCTGTATGATTTTGGCATATACAGGGTGTAGAAATGCTTTTCAATGGTAATTTCTTCATATGATTCGATAATTATTTTAGAGCAAACTTGTAAATAGGTTTTTTGTAGAGCAAACAATTGTATGCATCCATTTATGCCATTATTTTTGTTATTTTATGTCATAACACTTAGTAATAAAAGAAGCTAGAATTTTAATTTTTTCAAAAATCAGTGCAAATTGTGAAGTGGTGGTATGCTGGAAGCAGATCAGGTGCAATAAGTGCCATGGTTGCCGCTACATTTGACAGATGCAAAGAAATAAATAGCAAACTAATTTGTTGATGCTTTGAGATGCTTCAATAATTTCAAGGCACCACTGATTTGTCTAAAATGGTAATTTTATTTATTTAAATTTTTGGTTTTCCGAAATGTAAAATGACAAATGCTAGCATAACTGGATACAGAATTACAAGTTTGCTCTAAAATAATTAGGAAAGCAAATATTTTCATATGAATAAATTACCATTGAAATCCCTATGGTGCGTAAAACATTTCTACACCCTGGATATGATCGACACTGCTATTTTGTAATGCTTTTTGTATTACCCATTTTTCCACACTGTCAAAAGCTTTTTAGTAATCTACCAATCCTATATTTAATGGTATTTGGTATTCTGTTGCTTCTTTGATCAGGATTTTGACAGTGTGTAGATAGTCGATCGTGCTAACTCCGCTTCTGAACCCAGCTTGTTCTACTGGTTGGTAACTAGCCAACTTGTTCGTTAACCTTTTGTTTAGATCTTCGTATAAAGTTTGTATATTTGGGAGAGTAGGGTGATGGGTCTATAGTTGGTTAATTGTGTTTTATCTCCCTTAATAGCAAAATCATGTTTCCTTCGTTCCATGTTGATGGTATAGTGCCTTCGTGCAAGCACTTATTTAGTAGAACCACTATTGTATGCATCACCATAAATCCTTATTCTTTTATCATTTCCAGTAGGATGCCATCATTGCCTGCCGCTTTATTGTTTTTCATGTCTTTCAAGGCAGTCCTCACATCTTCTCTGTCTATATCAGAAATTTCTTCTGAATTAATATTCATTACTCTTCTGTTTAGCTTTCCTCTTGTGGCAACAGTTTCTTCTATTTCTGGGTTATATAGGTTGGTGTAAAATTCTTCTGTTATTCTTAATATGTCGAATAAATCTTGCTTTTTAATTCGATTTTTGTCTTTCAGCGTGACAATTTGTGGTCTTGCCAGCTGAGGTCTGAGGCTATCATACTTTTATTTCTCTCTAACAGTTGCGGTTAGTATTTCATAATTGTTTCTAGTAATTTTCTGATGACATTTGAGCTGTTTAGTTACTAACTAGATATTAGTCATTACACAAGAAACTGCAAACAAATTTCCATCTGTTTATCTATGATTAAATATATAACCGCTTACCTGATGCACGTTTGAACTAACAAAAACCGCGTTAGATGTATAATTCTCATACTATCGTTACCGTTTTAAAAGCTAAAACGAACACGATGTCTTTTGCTTGCTTATCGGTAACAAGAACCTATTTCCTGCCTATCAGCTTTTGTTACGATATACCTTCGCCAAAGTGTAGACATAAAATACTAATATCCGGGAAAGTAAAGCCTTAAAAGGAAATTAGATCAACGCTGTTGTAAAACCCTTATATATGTACTTCTTGTATGTCTTCTTTCTAATCAGTACAATTTGTCATTCGCATGCTCAAGTAAATGTTACAAACGATGCGATTTTTGGTACAGGGGTATTTCAAGACTTTACTGATAGGTATCAATGAACATATTGTGTTATTCTAAAAGTGTTTTAAAAAATAATAATCGGCATGATACTCAAGGTCTTCAATATTGTCATGCATTAGAAACGGCCTAAATTATGACGTAGACGCACTTTATGCTTTATGTAGGTTGCTTTGATATTCAGCAAAGGGTGCGGCATAATACGAAAATCTGTAATCCGAGATACAAAATATAAATATATATCATACCAATGCCTGCAGACTGGTGTTAGTTAATTACCCGTGACTGTACGGACGAGCGCATTTCATATAAACGAAACAGATTCCCAACGAAAACGGTTTTGTAATCAAAATATAAGTATTGCAACCATTGGAATTTATAACTGGATTATCGCCACCTTATCCACATGAGGATTTATTATTCTGCACCATTTCATAAGTTGGTTACCTTATAGTGAGTAGCATGTTACCTGCACTTATAAAATTTAATGCTTTTTCAGGAATATTGTAATATTTTGACCAAGACTTTTAGAATTTTCCTTATATAAAAATCAAAACTACGATGTGCAACTCTCTGTTGTGGCAAAATCCAGAATTCTTTTTAGGGAAAGTGTAATACAGTGATTTTACCCCGACTATACTCTAGAGGCCATTTCAACAACAAAAATAATAGAATGGGAAATCATAAAGGGAACAGTCGATAAGGTGAGTCATACGTCGTTTTCACCCTCAGACGACTATTATAACCTGTGTGAAACACGTATGGTTTCCGTCGCGGTGGGACCATAACTGCGAGTTCTCAATCATACAATCTAAGGAGCAGGGGTTGAAATTTAGGGGAGAATTATTGGATGATTGTATATTTACACATAATGTTGAGTATTTCTGGGATATGAAAGTTCTGCGGTGATTCTATTTTGAGTGGTACTAGTTTTGCTTTGCCTGAAAATTTTCAACAACAAAATCGAGAGGCTTTAAGCTTCGCTGCCAGTAAAATTCTAAATTACCTATCGGTTTTATTTTAAACTAAAGAATATCTTATTAAAATAGTCATAACAATTACTTTTAATTATAAAATTGGTAATTTTAATCGTGATTTTATATTTACCCGAAATAAAAGTAAGGAAATAAAACAAAAATGGAAGCATAAATCTATAAGAAATTATTATTGCCTTCATAGTTATTTTATTAGTTATAGAACTAATACTATTATTACTACATGTCTTTGTCTCACAAAAATGGAAATTTGCATAATATTGGAGCTGGCCCAACCTCAAACACAAATTCAGCAACTAAGTTGATCCTCTATATGAATATGGTACATATACATCTCCAAGTTAAACATTTATCAACGTGCATTCCTAAAAATGTATACACTGTATTTGTTATTGAACGTCCCTTTTCAGTTATGCACATTATATAGATCCACATTTCTGCAGATTTCTTGCCTATTGTATAATCTTACGCAGTTTCTTTTCCTTGTATTAAGAAATATCCAATCGTTGCAGAACCAGCCATACAAAATATCAATTGCAACTAGTTTCCAACAATTCTTGTTTAGAGTTAGATACAATACTGGAAGCATCGTTCACGTTCAAGGTAAATGAAGCGTCGCCTGTTACTTCATCCTGATCATTTATACAAAAAGGAAATAGAATCATCTTCAAAATAGATCGTTAACGTCCGTCCTTATATGTTACAGCGTAATTTAAGGTTACACTTAATTTAACTTAGTTTTCTTAAGAAATTAACAGCCAAATAAATAATAAAAACAAAAATTATTGTCTTGCAACGTTTCCCTATCTAGGAAACTTTTTCAAGTACTCGTATTTCGAAACTTGACAACTTGACGCTACTAAGATAGCGAAACGTTGCGATACAACAAAATTTTACTTATTTAAACTTGACAAATATAATAATCCAAATAAGGTAATGTTTGATTTGATTATTTATTTGGCTGCTACTCTCTTAAGAAAAATTGTTAAAATTGTGCAAGCTGTAGAGGCTTTTATTTGTATTTTTTACTTTTTAAAAAATGTCACTTGTTACCTTTGAATCAGTAATAAGGACGCTTAACCACTGAGCCACCGAGCCCAACGCATTAGTGTTTGTTGGTGATTTGTTAGTTTTTTTTATTAACATACAATGCCGACATAAGGAGCCAGATGTTAAAATAACATAAAAGATGTCTTAGGAATATTCAAACGTATCAGTCGTATCAGGGAAGCAATTCCAATTTAGCTTAGTAAAGCTGCTTTGAATGTTTTTGTTTAATGCTAGTGTACAAGAACGCACATTACTAGGTGTAGGTTTACGCATTGTGCGTTTTAGCTCATACAGTACAGATCCGTATGATAATTGCAAAACATTATCTACTATGCACATCACACCCGAGTTGTCATGGTTCATGTAAATATGATCGATCGTTTTAATTCATGTATTTGCAACTCTACTTGTCCATTATTCCATCCAAAAACAGTAAATAATTATTTAAAGTCGTTAGAGCAGTGCTCGTCGAAAAGTAAAATTTTAAACTAGTGTTTATCCACATAATTTAGATATTTAGAAGGTCCACTGTTTTTCCAAAGCATATTTTAAGAGCTGCAGAAAAAGACTCGGGTTTTGTGCAAACTGCATATTCTACAGTTAAGAATGAATATTTTAGGATACGATTAACAATGTGCACAAATTGAAACTTTTACAGTTAATTGCCGCTAATCAATTAATGCATATTAAAGCATTTTTTAAATATTTTTGTAGATACGTGCATATGACTGCATACATCAATAACTTTTTTGGTGAAAATTGCATAGTATTGCTTCCAGTTATTCAGAATCTAAAAAATAACGTAGAAGTGATATTGGCTAATACTCTTCGAAGAAATCAATAAATTATTATTTTTATAGAAAAACTAACGAGTCTAATAAATTTAAACTACATACGAAAATTTACAGGACTTTGCTTTGGACACAGATTACGCAAACATTTACAAATTTGCCTGGTAATGTATACAAATACATAAACTTGAAATTGACAAGTTCTTATTTTTTTAGCTAGTTGTTTAATTATGATATAACTCACTGTAAGAAATACTGGCTACCAACAGCAAATACTAAGCAAGACTTAAACTTTCCCAATGATTTTTACCAGCATTACATCTCACCACACGACCGGCGAATTGAGAAAACGGAGGGCCGATCAGCTACGGTGAAGACGGCGTGTGGTTCGTATTTTTCTGTTTATAGTAGAAGGTATTTAAAATTAGCAGGGGGGGGGGGGGGGAGCTAAATAATCACCATGGTTTCTGTCAGTTTAATAATGACTAAAATTCAAACGTTAAAATTTAACCGCGGTTAAATTTATGTCAACATTTAATCGCTTGTGCATAATTTTAACATGATTATTAAAGGTGCTTCACCAACTGAATTTTATCTATTTATTCAGGAAATAATCACGCCGAACATCCAGCGTGCATGTAAACTAGCCTGAATAAATTTTGAAGATTTTGTGTCAAAATGTTTTGCTCTGAAGAAATATATCTCGTAAATTTTCCACTTCAAAATCCCTCGTGCTGCACACTCGGGATTCTTGTTGAGCGGAAAATTTACTTGACAAATTTCTTAGCAAAACATTCTGACAGAAACGTCAAAATGTTATCGGCTATTTTAATGCACTTGGGATATTACTGTTGATTAAATAATCTACTTTTACTATAGCTATTTTTACCAGACTGATCACTGTTTCCCATAGCGGTCACCAGAATTTGAGCCGAGTGATCTGAGATACCGTTATGCGATACGCTACAAGATATGATATTGTCAGATAACAAGTTAGTACATACATAATCTAAGCAATTAGAATAGCGAGTTGCCTCATTTATTAAAATCTGCGTATTGTATGAGTCAAACAGATCTATAAGCTCATACTTGGCTGCCGTTTCGGAGAAGTAATTAACGTTTAAATCTCCACATAAGATCACCTTTGTATTATTTCTTTCACATAGTTTAAGCATGGCGATGTCAAGTTCGTGTAAAAAATTTTTTAAGTCTGCACTTGGAGATCTGTACACTGCTATTATTTTGATTTTGGCAAAACCTCTGAATACAAGTTGCACTCCACAGATTTCAAAGATTTTTTCTTTAGCCGAAGTTTCATGTAAATAAGAGATATCTGTGATTTTCACATTAAGAGATTTTTTGTAGAATATAGCTGTACCACCTTTTTCTTAAATTTTCCTACAAAACGAAGAACATTTGGAGTAGCCGTTTGCATTGATTAATTCTACTTCTTCATATTTTAAATGATGTTCCGTGAAACAAGCAATAGCAATATTTTCTACATGTAACGTATACTCCAAATGTTCCACTTTATTCTTGATACTTTGTACATTTTGATGATACACCTTAAATATCTGACTGTTTCGGGCTGAATTGCTGTTACCAGTCTGTGATTGCTACTTAGTATCAGAGGTATACTGTATGTTACGTTTTTGTTTTTCCGGCATTTTTTGAATACCGAACAATCAGGATCAAAAATAGAATGATTTACTTCCAAATTCATTTTCAGTTTGGAGTTGGCTTCTACACAGTTGGCACATACCACCTCATCAGTTTCGCAATCGTCCGGAGACTCATGATCCTTCGAACACTTCTTGCATCGTTTTTTATAATCGCATGAATCTCCCTTGGGATTATATCCCCCACATTGGAAACATCTGAAAACAATTATATACTTCTGCGTCTTGACCATCCTATATAGAGCGCTTGCTGTTGCATAATCTTGTTGAATATTTCAGTATCACACTGTACAATTACCATATAGTTGCTACGCATTTTCTTGATTGTTATAACTTTCAAAGCAGTTTCACAATTTGGTATCCATTTATTTTGCTTCTTAATTGTTTCTATTAATTCCTCTTCATCCATTTCATCTTCAATGTCTAACACTTTTACGCCTGGTTTCTTTAATTCTGGAACTTCTATCTTATAATTTTTACTTAGTTTCTTCTAATTAGTTTTACATTACTCAACACAGTATCGTGCATTAATACTCCTAGACCTAGAAAGGACCAGACAAGAAGTCAGACGTCTGTTTAACAGGTCTAAAGCCACAAATAACTGGGAGACCTATCACAAAGCTCTCACAGACTACGGCAAAAAGATCAAGGCAGCTAAGATAGCAGCCTGGAAAAAAATTTGCCAGGAGGTGGAGACCACGCGATCCACAGCTTGACTTCACAAAATCATCTCAAAGCAAGCCATGAATCCAGTAGGCACTCTTAAAAAAGAAAGCAGAGAATACATTACAACGGAAGCGGAGACATTATTTCTTTTGATAGAAACTCATCTACCCGGAGCAGTGGAACAACCTACTCTGGCTGAACCCAATCATACCCCTAGGAGGGAAGACTGGAAAACAGCTAAGAGAATAGTCAGCAAAGAAAGGATTAGATGGGCAACTAGCCTCTTCAGTCCTTTCAAATCTGCTGGCATACAACCCGTAATGCTGCAGAAAGGGATGGATATACTGCTGAACCCACTCAAAGACATGTTCCAAACAAGTCTTGCCTTAGGCTACATTCCTCAAGCCTGGAGAGTGACTAAATTAGTATTTATCTCTAAGCCTGGTAAGAGCAGCTATGCAAAAGCCAAATCTTACAGACCTATCAGCCTAACATCATTCCTCCTTAAAACGTTGCAAAGATTAGTACCAACTTGTGGGGAAAATTGAGAGAACCTTGGAGTACAAGGAGTACGCAGTCGGAGCATTTCTAGACATAGAAGGTGCTTTCAACAACACCTCCTACCACTCTATTGAAAGAGCAATGACAAACCATCAGATCAATAACACCACGATAAGATGAACTATGTCAATGCTCAACACTAGAGTTGTAAAAGTCAAGTTATTTGACAAGGAAAAGGCAGTGCAGGCAACAAGGGGATGTCCTCAGGGAGGAGTTCTTTCTCCACTCCTGTGGTGCCTCACAGTCGACGAACTGCTGACCCAAGTCAATAACAAAGGCTACTACACTCAAGGATACGCTGATGACATTGTCATACCAAAGAACTGTAGACAATGTAATGAAATCAGCACTAAAGGTAACCGAAGAGTGATGTCTAGAGAATCTTACAATTAATCCCAGCAAAGCCACCCTCGTCGCTTTCACTCGTAGAAAGAACATCACAAACAGAATCATCATAAAACTGTTTGATACAAATGTCAACTGGGGGAACGAGGTTAAGTACTTAGGTCTAACCATCGACTCCAAACTAACTTGGAATTCCTACTTAGACAAAACAATTACCAGGTGCACACACATTAGTTATTGGAAAAAGAGCTAGAGGTAGTACATGGGGGCTCAAACCGGAACTGACCCTCTGGCTGTACAAAACCATGGTCCGACCAATAATTTCATATGGAACAATCGCCTGGTGGCCCAAAATAAAACAAGAAAACTGCGATCCATAAAATCAGCAGAATACAATATCTAGCTAATCGGTGCATCACGGGAGCCCTTAAAGGCACCTCAGGACAAGCACTGAATGCTATCTTAAATCTGCCACCTCTGCACATCTTCTTGAAAAGTGAAGCCAGAATGGCAGCCTACAGATTACAAAGTACTGGTCACTGGATGACCACAGCTAGTAATCTAGAACATGGCAAGATCCTGTCACACATCAACAATCTAATATTAGAAATGGGTTCTGATCTTATAATCAAAGCCTATGACTTTGAAAAGAACTTTACTGTACACACAAGTTGGAATCCGGACCAACTACCAACCCCAACAAATAAGAACATCATTTTTTACACTAATGGATCTAAGTTTGAAGGGGGTACAGGCTTCGGTGTGTACAGTACCAATCCCAGAACCAATGAAAAAGTCAGTCTAGGAAAGTTTTGTAACATTTTTCAAGCTGAAGTACAAGCTATTAACGTTTGCGCAAACATCAGCATAGAAAGGAAGCTGCTCAATCGAGACATACACATTCCTCAGACAGTCAGGCAGCACTGAACGCGCTAAACGCTTTCAGTACCTCATCGAGACTGGTCAAGGAATGCAAATCCAAACTTCAAACCTTGAGCCAGGGCAATACAGTATAATTATGTTGGATTCCAGGTCACCAAGGTATTGAAGGAAACGAAAAGGCGGACAAGCTCGCAAAAGAATCAGCCCGTAATGCAATGACCGGTCCAGAACCTGGTCTAAGCATTCAGAAAAAGCAAGCCGCTCAGCCATTAATGAATGGGTCAATACCGCACACCAACTAAAGTGGAGAAACTACAATCAAGCAACACACTGCAAAAGATTGCTAAAAACTCCGAATCCACAAACCACCAAAACCCTGTTGAGAATAAACAGAACTCGAATCAAGCAAGTAGTCAGTCTACTAACAGGCACTGGAGCATTCAGAGAATTTATGCACAGGATCAATATCTATAGAGATGAACCTGTTTGCAGACTATGCCAAGAGGATGATGAAACAGCCTATCATATCCTTTTGAATGCCCAGTTTTAGAGCGTAAAAGACACCAACTCTATTGGAGCCTTAACTCTATTGACAACCGCAAGCTAGTAGGGGACATTGCAAGTCTAGTAAAAGATACGGATGTTGGCCTGCTAGAGTGGCTTCAAAGCAAGAAGTACATAGGCGTGGCTACAGTTCTGCGCCAATAGACGGTATCATTGGCGTAGCAATGGGTATTTTTAGGGGGGCAAGTTAAAATTCCCATTTTAAAGGAAAGTTTTTCATGCTGATTTATTTTTGGTTTCAAATGCTAAATAAATTAGCATGTCATAAGAAGTACAAGCTCTACCAGAAGCTCGCGAGGCCGCCCTCCCAAACGCTTTCCGCTTCGGGAGGACTCGCCGTGCGTCACACGCTCCATCCCGCGCGAGACATTATTACTAAATTTGCCCGTTTTGCTGTGAATTTTTGCCAAAGCTGTGCATGGAACTTCGCCATTTGGTCGTGGCCGCATTTTAGACAACAGCTGGGAATCTGGCAGAGGGTGCAGGCCAAAGGCGCTTGAATACGCGTGCGACTTGAGAAAGTTCGAATATGGCGCTACGGAAGTGAATGACTAACCCCAATGCGTCATGTAGCTACCAGACTGTAAGGTGCTCGCCCAAACCCCTTTTTGATATTATTAACGAGTTAATAGTCACGGAAACATTTAACAAAATGACACGACGAACGGCAATGAACTGAATACAACAGCGGAAATTACCTTGTTGAACGTAATGGACTCGTCCAGACGTGTCTAGCGTTCTGCGCATCTATGACGCGGTGTACTTTACAAACTGAAAGACTTCTAACTTGAAAACTCCCGACAGTACAAAAAACCCAAAGGGCAGACGTGCGCATGCCAGCAAAAGGCAGTCGTGGAACATAAATTTAATCTAATACTCCCAGAACCGCAAGAAGGGGTTGATGAAGCAAAATGCAGAGGACATTTGAAATATCGAGTAAACATAAGCGGATCTGAAGCAGGGATCTCCTGGCAACCACGACGGAAAGACTCAGTAAGAACTAGGGATGGGCGCGTGACGTGAAAACAGTCATGTCACGTCGTGTCACGCCGTGTCACGCCGTGAACGTGACTAATATTTGAAAATCGTGACGTGAACGTGAGTGAAAATTTTCAAGGCGTGATTCACGTTTCACGTTAATTTCACGTTAAATATTTAGTAACGAATAAAAACTGCAGGGTGCACCGGGTGCCCCCCTCCTCCCTCCTCCTATCCCGCTGCCCGCACATCTGGTTGATCACCTGGTTGTGCTGCGAATGTTGTGTCTACTGTGTACAGTCAATCGCGTGAACGTGATCTCGTCTTGCCTGCGAATTAATAATTATTAACAAGTGACTGAAACATTTTAAAGGTATAACAGGTAGGAAATTAAACTGATTTAATATGTACGAGTATTACTAATATAATCTATTGTGTTCAGGCAACTAAAATGAGCGAAGAAGACAGATTGGCGATTGAAAATTTTGATTCCAATATCGATTCCACGGCTTCTACTACCAGTGATTTGGAAAACAGTACAGATAACGATGCAGTACTATTTAAGAAAAAAGCCGAAATCGTAAAAGACTTACAGCGTAATCCAGATGATAATAACTATACATTTGTATTACACGAAAAAGGTAAAAGCGAACTTTGGAAGTCGTTTAAGCTTGTTGTTTACAAAGGCGCTAGACAACCGTTTGCTAGATGCGACAATTGCAGCTGCATCGTAGCCTACACTGCAAAAACCGGAAATGCAAGCATAAACAGGCATAAATACGAAACTAGAAATTTCAAATCTGCTAGACCAAGTCAGTCGATTTTGGGTTACCTAAAGCCACGTACATCTAATAAACTTGTAGACGAAAAGAGAAAAACCCTACTAAATAAGAAGCAACTTAACTTTATAACGAAAGACTTGCGGCCGCTCTCTGTAACCGAAGGTATGTTACGCAATATTTAATTGTTTGCCTTGTTGTAAATTACTAATTTTCTTTCCAGGAGCAGGATTTTTGGAATTTGCTCAAGAACTAATTAACATCGGTGCAGATTACGGTAAGCAAACTATTAATGATTTACTTGCATCCAGAAGAACCGAAATATAAAATAGTATAAAAGCAAAACTAAAACTTGAAATATCAAACAATTCTACTGCGTTTACTACCGATTTGTGGACGGATGAATACAGCCAAAGAAGTTTTTTGACATTTACAGCACATATTATTAACGACAATTTTGAACTAAAAAAAAATGTTTTAGGAACGCGACAGTTTTTAGAAAAAAAAACTGCAATAAATATTTTATCATTTTGCATTAATATTTTAAAAGATTTCGTTGATTTCCCAGAGGAAAAGCTTGGTAAAAATACCATAATTACAGACAACGATGCAAATTTAGTTTCTGCATTTCGCCCATATTCGCGATTATCGTGTGCTTGTCACAATTTAAATTTAGCGATGCAAGACGTTTTAGAAAACAATGAAAAGCTACATGAGCTACGGGCAACTTTACTATGTGCAAAAAAACTCGTCACATACTTCAAACAAAGTGGTTTGAATAGTGAACTATCAAAATCGTTAAAACAGCATGTTCCAACACGTTGGAACTCTACTTTCACTATGCTTGAAAGTTTGTGTGAGGGTTATAACCAAGTACAAGCAACTTTAATACGAAATGATGAAATTCACAGATTGGGATGATTGAATTATGCAATTTGCAAATCACTAGTTGATTTTCTTAAATTATTTAAAGATTCCTCAGAAGATCTTAGTTCGGATTCAAAACCAACACTTAACAAATATGTTCTATGGGAACATACACTAAAACGCCACTGTTCCGCTGGAGCGGAAGATTTTGATATTATTAGGGAACTGAAACAGCAACTTTTAAACGTCATTAAATCACGAATTGTGCCAAACAAGTTACATTATGTGGCTTTATTTTTGGACCCTAATTATAAATCTTTAAAGTTCATACCTTCACATAAAAGAGAAGATATTCGGTCGACTGTAAAGGAAATGTTAGAGCAAATCCAAATTAACGAAAATGCAAATAAAACTATAGCTGCCAATGATGAAATACTTAGCAAACTACGCAAAACTGGTACACCAGCATCAGATTCATATTTTTCTACACTTAGAGATAGCTCTGACGATGACACATCTAATTATGATGATGTTGAAACAGAACTAAATTACTATGTTAAATTAAAATGCGGAAATGTAGATGACATTTTAGGCTTCTGGAAAAACAGTGTAAATACGCCACTGTTAAAAAAATTAGCTCGAGAAATTTTAAACATACCGGCAAGTTCCGCTACAAGCGAAAGAGTATTTTCTACAGCTGGGCGAATTTTAGAAGAGCGCAGAACTCGACTTAACGCTGAAAATGTGGATTATATTTTATTTTTAAATCAAAATTTTAATGTGTAGATGAAATTATTCTAATAAAAGTAATGTTTTATTTTTTATACTCGGCTTAACGCTGACAATGTTGATTATGTTTTATTTTTAAATTTTATTTTTATTTATTATGTACATGTGTAGATAAACGTATTATTCTAATAAAAGTAATGTTTTGTTTTTTATACTCGGCTTAACTCTGAAAATGTTGATTATGTTTTATTTTTAACATTTATTTTTATTTATTATGTACATGTGTAGATAAACGTATTATTCTAATAAAAGTAATGGTTTGTTATTTATACTCGGCTTAACTCTGAAAATGTTGATTATGTTTTATTTTTAAATTTTATTTTTATTTATTATGTACACTTGCGCTCATAAAAATGGAATACACTTACTGTTGGAGTTGGACTGATTTTTGTAATATTTTATTTCGTAGTACCGGTTGGTTTGAAACATCGATAAAGTGAAATTGTTTGTTGTATTAAGTTACAAGAAAATAGTTAAATAAAGATATCGTATAAAAACGACTTTTCACATCAGTGCAACAGTAAGTGTATTCCATTTTTATGAGCACAAGTGTACATATGTAGATGAACTTATTATTCTAATAGAAGTAATGTTTTGTTTTGTATACTCGGCTTAACGCTGAAAATGTTAATTAAGTTTTATTATTAAACCAAAAATATATTGTGTAGATGAACCTATTTTTATAAAGGTAATGTTTTCTTTTGAATACTCGGCTTAACACTGAAAATGTTGATTACGTTTTATTGTTAAACCAATCTATTATGTACATGTATAGATGTAACTTATTGTGTATTAAGTGTTGCCTAGCAACATATACCTTCTGTACTCATACCAATAAGGGAAACGTCAATTTTAATGACAGCTTTTGGTATTAAAAATAATGTCTTTGAAGACAGCTGCAAGAAATGTATTTGCGAGAAATCAGTATTTATCCCTTGTCGTAAGTTATTATAGTCAATTTTCATTTTTTTTATTAATGTCAACTATTCTGATTGCAACATATCACGTAAATTATGTCACGTGCAAAACATATTTTTAGTTCTGTTTAGGGTTTTTTTTATTTGTTTTAAATTTGAACATTCTGTTTAATGAATTTAAATTTTGAAATAAAGGCTGCGTGTCACGTCGTGAATGGCGTGTCACGCCGTGAACGTGAGTGAACGTGAGCGTGAACGTGCGTGAACGTGAGTGTTTAAAACAAGCGTGAAACGTGCGTGACGTGAGCGAAAACTTACTCACGCGCCCATCTCTAGTAAGAACTGCTAATTCGGCAGCTAATACCTGCAAATAGATCCCAAATTTTACGGTGTCAAAATCAAATACCCAAAATTAAAAAACTAAAGGTAAGAGTGCCTGATTACAACCAAGAATAAAAATAAGAAAGCGTGCACATATCTAAAAGCTTGCAGCTTCGCAATTTAAACATCAGGGCGGCTTCACTCCATGAGTAACGCGTTGGTCAAACAAAATCCAACAATCTTCGACAAATACGACCTATATAGATCCACGGTATGCAAGTGAATGCCAAAAAAAGTATAACAATATTTTGTCCAATCAAATCACTAATAAGTACCCTGCAAGTTAGGGCAAGGTTTTCAACGAATTTTCTTGCTTGTTGAAGGTTGAAACATGGAAGTAGAGAGAGAACAGAGACCAAGGAAGGCCGACGCGCGGTAAAGACGTGTCGCTGCAAGTGCAGCGGCAACTCGAATAATTGGCCCAGAAGCGAGTGACAACATCGATATTCTCAGGTTGGCGTTTCAAGGACGATCAAAACCAGTTCGCAACTTCAGAATTACGGCGTTCAGACAGGGGTATTAAAAACGCATAAAGGAAGCGGGGCGATTTAAAATAGCGAACTCTATAGAAACATAACATATTAAAATGGATAAAATAATAGATTACATACGTATTATGAGCTTTACATTTTAGTATACGTAGGCGTAGGTTCAAGCTTAGTCGACCATTAACTATTTTTAATACTGCAAAAAGTAAATGTGAGCATGCATACTTTCTTTTCTGCATATTGTTTGCACATCTTTACAAAATATGGTGGATACATTATATATTCGTGTGGTTTGATAATAATGGGCAGCATATTTTCCATTCTCTATTAATAAGAATCACGTTAAAATACCGAATTATTTGTGCTAGTTTTATTTATACATGATAAGGAGCATATTCTAAACTGTTTGTAAACACAAAACAATTGGAGGTCGACACTTTTAATTTTCCAAAGTTTTATCACGTTGTTTTTCTCCAAGGTTTCTATCCACCATTTTTGTAGTTCGTCCTAGTGTAGTTAAGTTAAAGAGGATAATACTTAAAGGAAGAGCCCTTAGTTAATTCGCCATTGACACAAATTACGGCCAAGCACAAAAATTGTAGTTCGAAAATTGGCTACAAAGCCATCGATTTGGTCTATATTGAAGGATTCTATATTTAAGTGTAAGAAATTGTGCCAAAAGACTAATTCTGATATTCTTTCGTTACATTTAGGTGTCATTTGATGGGAAAATTTGTCATTTTGATCCTAACATCGCATTATCGGTTAAATCAAAACTGTAAGATGATAAACAGAATTAAGAAATCTCTTTAAATGTATGGAAAGGAAATCCGTGATGATGAAACGCTTGTTAAATGTACGTCTACGGGCGTATTGAGAAAATTTCTTTTAGCGTATTACCTATCCTAATTTCGAAATAGCACGTACGAATTTATAAGTTGATAACAGTATAGGCTAACCTGGAAGTTTTTAAATAAATTTAAAATGCAACTTTCGATTTGAATGACCATAAAAATGCTAAAGCTGTTTTCACTATACGCGTTATCTGTCGTTAAAAAATTAAAAGTCACCACTGGTAGCCATGTTGAATTTGACACTCTGTAGGTGTATTCTTTCTTTTCTTGCTGTCAGCCTTGTGGTTAACATTCAAACTGCGAAGACATCGGCTTATCCTCTTTGTGGAGGTTTAGGTATTACGCGTCCAGGGTTTCCAGAGCGTGGTTTTTATGGTCGAGTCACTTGAACTAGGATTATTTGCTTCTTTTAGTATCATAACTCCGTAAAGCATGAACTTACTTTTTGAAACACCCGGTATATTTAAAGACTTAGAGTAGATCTACAGTACATATAAATGTCAAGAAAAGATATGAATGTTGCTGCCATTAAATATTTATACTCCCCAAGAAAAGATCAAAGGTAACTAAATGATAGCTCACGGACGAAACACGGGAAATATAATAATATACGTTCTATAATTATTAAACTGGCAAAGGATATAGAGTGAATTGCTATTCGTGGCATTATTTGTATTTGCCGTAAATTGCAAATACCTTTGAACTTGAAATTCCGGTAGGTGATAACATTTTGTTCATTCAAAAATTTGACAGTTTTCTTAAATCTGCTCAAAACTACTTTTATCGCATGCACTACATTTCTAAATTCAAAATCGTTTAGAAATATAGTACTTTTCTGAATTAGCAACACTTTTCTGCATAGCGCCGGCCACTCGTTTTAGGTTTGGCAGTACTGAAGTGTATTGTTGGTGGCACTGTAAGTTTATGTCAAATTCGAGGTTAGCAGGTTAGGTTTTGCGGCAGTCTGAGTCAAAACTGTCTCAAAACCTAATCTGCTAACCTCGAATTTGACATAGACTTACAGTGTCACCAACAGTACACTTCAGTACAGCTAAACGCATAAAATCAACTGGAGGTGCTTATTCTGCTTTAGTATGTAGAAACCAGTTCTGCTCAGCTTGATTATGTTTTGAAATTTACTGCCACATTTATGTAAAATTTAATAGTTTACATTTCTTATGAAATGCGATAAAATAGCATACGCAACACGTTAGAAAAGTGGTTTTACTGAACTCGTATAGCCGTTTAAGTACTCGCTAACGCTCGTGCTCAAACCAGCCATACTTGTTCTGTAAAATATCACTTTTCTAAACTTGTTGCGTAATATACAATTTGAGTTCCATCTACCAAACCTGAACGGTAAGTAACCCAGAGCATCAAGTTTTAGAATACTCAGTAAATTTATTGTTTCTATTTATTGACTTGCCAAAGATCAAACTTTATTTCTCACAAATCAGCATTCTAAAAGTACCAAAAGTATAAAAAAACGGCAGGGTTCTTACAGTCCTTGCCGTTCTTAATATACTTTTAGGTCCCGGGTAGTGTAGCTTGAAAAAGGGTCCATGTTCGATCAGCAGAATTAAGCAACGCTCTTTCTGGTCAAAACTTGAATGGGAGTTCCATGGCTGCTTCTCTCGGCGCCTCGTGGTACGGCTGCCACGGAAATAGTTGGTCCCGGATGCCATAATAACATCATTACAGTCGTTAGTGGGGTTGGAAGTCCCCATAAAATGTACAGCGACGCCTATAAATGGCCCAACGGCTGTTGGTACCAAAATGAGTAAATCAATAAATAAAATACTATACATCCCAGAAAATGTTTACTAAAAGAAATGTTTCCCAAATATGCAACTTATGTAACTGCATGTGTATCCAGCAGCCATGACATTTTTTATCGTACTTATACAAATTGGGTTAAAAATAATTGTTAAATGCTTAAACGACAGTTTACTGCGGTCGGCAAAGGGTACATTAATGAATCATTGACCAGCAAAATGCAAGTTGCAAACAAAATTGTACAAGCTGTTAATTGCTGATCATCTTCAACACCAAAGACAGATGTATTTCAAGACCAACCACTGCTAATAATTGCCAACGAAACAATCGGACTATCACACATGTTGAATACTGATAGAACAACACATCTCTTTAATTTCAATAACTGTTACAATGACACCATAAATACAGGGTGTCCCACAACTCCCGCTAAAGGTTCAGGTAACGTTTTTAATATCATGAAAAAAAAATTGTTATGTGCAGTTTACTTTTCTTGTAGGTACCGTGTATCAATGGTAAATACATGTAAACTAAAGATTTTTAACTAATTTGTTTTAACTATTGGTATTTCGTTTTTGAGATGGTGTTAAAGATTGGTGCATGGTGTAGCTAGGATGAAAAGCGTAACATTCCCGGACAACTGTGAATACTGTTGGACGAGGCGAATGCCGAGCCCTACAACACAGGAGTCTGGGAATGTTGCTTTTTGTCCAAGATACACATACTATATTTCCGCCGATCGATACGAGTAATTAAAGAATTAGGAAAACGTGTCTTTTTTCGGAAAATATCCCCGGCTTAAGACGGGAATCTTATTCCTGTAGAGTTTTATTGTAAATTACCTAGCAACGGGTGATGTAATAGAATGTTTGACTTTTCTCAACAAACTTTTATCAATAATGTGTCAATTCTAGTGCGATCGGCTGAAAAAAAAATTAAATTAAACATGAGAACAATGCATATTTATGGTGACCTGATATGAACAAAAAATAAAAATGAAAACCAACATTCAAAATTCCTACCGTCAAACTGACATCAGATTCATTCCAGCTGTAATTTCACTTGCGTATGATTTGCTTCAACCATAATTTGACCTTATATGAAGACATGATACGATATGGGTTTGACAGTTTGTATAGAAAATTTTAATGCAGCTTCAAGGATCTACGCCATACGTTTTCCCAACAAAAGTCATTCCTCTCGTACCGTGATATAAGCTGCAGATTGAAGACTAAGAGTAACTGGAACCATTTTTCCAGCTCTTGATTCAAACTGAGGTCGACCAGGAATAAGGAAACCCAACTTAGGGTTACGTGTTACCAATAGTAGCTAAAAATCCAGAAACTAGTATATGTAGTATTTCTAGAAATTTGGGTGTTTCTAAAACTTGTGTACATAGGTTGTTAAAAGATGATGGACTGTATCTTTATCACAAAACAGAAGTTCAGAATTTATTGCAGAAAGATCATTCACATCGATTTGCCTTTTGCGAGTGGTTGGTAGAAGCCCATAGGAGAAAGCTTTTCTTTATAAGGAATGTGTTACGGACAAACGACGCTACATTTACACGAAACTGCAACATTAACACCCGTATGCATAGTCGTTCGCCAGCGGCTCGCCGCCGACTCGCTGGAGTTTCGTTATGAATAGTATGTTGGCGGCACTCTACGTCTATATCAAATTCGAGGTTATCAGGTTAGGGTTTCCGTCAGTTTTGACAGAAACTGAGACAAAATCTAACCTGCTAACCTCGAATTTGACACAGACGTACAGTGCCGCCAACATACTATTCATAACGAAACTCCAGCGAGTCGGCGGCGAGCCGCTGGCGAACGACTATGCATACCGGTGTAACTACAATGAACACGTTTGGGGCAATGACAATCATCATGCACTTCACAAGAGACACTACCAGGTACTTTTTCAGTAAATTTCGGACATTCTTAAATTATAACCTTCCGGGCGTACTGAAGAATATTCCTTTTGCGGTCCGGCGCGATATGTGGGTGCAGCTCGATGGTGCACCATCAGATTAGGCAGGTGAGGTTCGGCAATGGTTTAACCACCATTACCCTGACAAATGGATCGGTCGTGACGGTCCAAGAGCTTGGCCAGCTAGAAGTTCGAGTTTAACACCTTGAACTTTTCCTGTTGGGGCACTTGAAGAATTTGGTTTCTGTTATTCCTGTGAAAACTGGAGAAGACCTTACCGATCGGATTCATGAAGCAGCTACCACCATTAACCCCAGAAAATTGCAGCGTGTTCAAGCTGCAATTATTGTGCGTACACTGGGAAGCTAATAGCGGGGGGGGGGGGACACTTTGAAAATGTTTCACAATAATTTAATGTTTTGAGCCCAAAAAATTTATTCGGATTATTTTTGCTTATTACCTAATTTTTCAAGAAAAATTTTGTCTTGCGCATTATTTTTACTTCCTTTTACAATAAAGAAAGAATTGGATATACCCCAAAAAGTCGAAATTGAGTTTTCAGCAGATCTTCATGTTTTAGAGTCCCTTGAACCCAAAAAACATATTTTTTGTTATTGGTCTGCCTGTGTGTCTGTGTGTCGAAAAGAGGTATGGCGTTGAAACTTCATATTAAGTTTTGTGTACTATGTGGATGCGAGAGCAAAGAAAATCGCATAACCCGAAGTAGGTGTTTACGCTTGTAATTTTTCAGTTTTTTTCGATTTTTTCAAAAACGGCTCTTACGATTTTTTTAATGTGTATTGATGTGAGATAGGTGATTTTCTAGTTGTTCTAGTTCTTTCCAAGATGGCGAGGCGAGCGGTCTTCGCCAAGATCGCAAACTCAGGGTTATGATCAGGACAGTAAATTTTAAGACCCCATCAAATATCATTTGGTTACGTCCTTTTGAGTGGTAAAACTACCCATTGCCTGGGCTATTAATGCGGGGCGTTAAATATAGCTAAAACGTAGGAATTCGAGTGGCCGGCTCGTTAGCAAGCGCTGAATTCGAGTCGCATCACCGGTAATATTTTTATTTTTGGTTTAACTAAGATACAAGAAAGTAACAATTCACACATGGTTCAGACTTTACTTTTGACGAGAATCCAACAGATACAGCGTAAATGCTCTTTCTGCTTTACAGCATAAGAAGTGCCAACGAAAAGAGGTCCCATTTAACCCAGCCAGGACCCACGTAGTCACGTAGTGCGTCGTAGTGTAATATCCCACAAAACGTTGTAATTGCATACGCATCCGCCGGTGCTTCAAATTCCACCACCGGTAATATTTTTTTTATTTAAAAATTTATTTAATGTATTAGAAACGTGAAGATATTTTTACCCCTCACTTAATTTGATTTTTAAAATTATTTAGTGTCACAATGTCCACGAGGGAAGTTCTGGGTAGAGACCTTTACCGATGTTTTACTTTAAACCTTTTTTGTTTTTTGGTTAAATGCTATTTCTATATTAGACTTTTCTCTAAGCCCACAACTACATATTTGGCTGATTTAATCTAAGGAGTGTTTATATTTGTAATGGTGACTGATGGACATGAATCTCTTCGTGTGGTAAATGTCACATGAGCACTCTCAGTTCCATTAACCGTAATCTTCCATTTTAGGAGCCTGATTCAATTTCATTTCCGATAACTTGTACTACGTTCGATGCAATTGAAAGTTTCTCAGATGTATTCCTCATGTAATTGGATAAAACTGTGATGTGCATTTTACAAATTCTATTTGAAAATATCGATTTGATAGATACGACTTTAATATGAGGTGATGCTAATGTGGGCAAATATTTATATTGTGCCACACTTTGTCGAACACTGGGCTGATATCTATAAATACAACCGTGCAGTAGGTCTTCTCTTTAAGAAATTTCTGTATCATGTTGGTTATCCGGTGGCATTTCTGAATGGTAGACTGGAATTTTCTATAACCAAATTGATATTGTGGGATCTGTTGGTAATGTACCTTCGAATTCCTTTCATCTTGTTTAATCTCTTAACAACTAAGCTTTCTAATGATCGGTTCTCCAATGGAAGTATAGTGTAGTTCAGGCCGAGAGGGCGCAATATTTCAAGCGGTAGCTCTGGATGTACTAATTTAAAAAAAAGACTATGTAGAAGTATTGGTGCATTTGGTGGAGGAATATAAAAAAGTTGTAGGGTTTGAACACTTTTAGATGTCGACGTAAAGTTATATTCTCAGCAATTTAGTCTAGCTTTGAATTAGAAACGTCCAAATCTTGAGAATCCGTTTCGTTTAAAACAAACTTCACACAAGGGAACACTACATAAAAACGGCTACTATATACGACATGCGGAACTGAAATAGAGATTCAACTTTCAATACAAATATTCCCCTTTTATAAAATTCGAAAGCTGTCCAAAGACGAGGGGTGGATATACCATTCCGATAAAATTTATCGGTAACCAGAAAGCAACCAGAAGTTCCACGGATACATAGGTTAGTTTATCAAGAAAGCTGACAAATGATAATGACCACAATGCAAACGTGAGCAGTGGCTGACCACTAGGAAGCACGAAATCTAGTGTGATACACCCACACAAGTTCATTTTACAGTGATCTTATAATTCAATAGTAAAAAATTTGTTTTTAACTTCTCTACTACATTATACAAAAAAAACTAAACCCATTTCAGAGGCATACAAATGGAAAAAATCGTTAGAGCCGTTTTTGAAAAAATCGAAAAAAACTGAAAAATCGCAAGAGTAAACACATACTTCCGGTTATGCGATTTTCTTCAAAAGCTTGCTGTCGCATTTATATGAAGTTTCAGCGTCATATCTCTTCTCGTTTTTAAGATATTCTGTTCACACACAGACTGACAAACAGACCAATGTCCAAAAACATGTTTTTGGGGTCAGGGGACTCTAAAACGTGAAGATCTGTTGAAGACTGAATTTCGATTTTTTGGGGTGTATCCAATAATTCCTTTATTGGAAAAGGAAGTTAAAAACAGGAATAATGTATTCCGCAGCTTATACCTAATAGTAGTTTGTATACCAAAAGACTGAAGTTTAGCTTTTTATCAGGAATGTGGATTTAGTTGCCGATGCCCTTAGGGCCAAAGCAAATAAACGCATGAGGGATAAAAAGGAACTTCAGTGACGAGAAGTATACTATGTTTTATTTGAAATCGAAAAATCGTAAAATTACAACATTTTAAACAAGATTTGTAGGTTATGTTAACGTTAGTTGACGTTTATCTGTCGCCTCGCCACCTACAAAAAAGTCGTAAAACAATGGATTACTTTACTGCCGATTTCTCGTATTTTAATGACTATTTCGAGGTACTTTAACGCCGATTTCATATAATAGTAGTTTGTATACCAAGGCACTGAAGTTTAACTTTTTATCACGAATGTGGATTTAGTTGCCGAGGCCCGTAGGGCCAAGGCAAATAAACCACATGAGGGATAAAAAGGAACTTCAGTGCCGAGGTGTACACTATGTTTTATTTGAAATCGAGAAATCGTGAAATTACAACATTTTAACCAACTTTTGTAGGTTATGTTCGGTCGATTGACGTTTATCTGTCGCCTCGCCACCTACAAAAAAGTCGTAAAACAATGGATTACTTCACTGCCTATTTCTTGTATTTTAATGACGATTTCGGCGTACTTCACTGCCGATTTCAAATAAAATAACGTTGTTCGACGATTGTAAAACGCAACCTTCGAATTAAAATATAGATTGTTCTAAGTATATCCGTGAATTGCAGAACTGGTCCTAAATCAACAATAAGTCTTGAGGAGTGGGTCGGACACTTTCTGAAGAGTTTATGAAGTTTATGGATTTTTTTTAGAAACAAAAATTCTTGTTCCATAATTCATTATGATTTTTCGCTTCAATTTGGCAGTAACTTTTCATGAATCTATTTCTTAACTAATTCACTACTCTGATATTATCAACTACAAAACTACGTTTAGTTTCTGCGAAACCATTTATGAAACCGACATAAAACTGACCGTTTTTATAAATTTTTGGAAAAATTTACTTTTGGGTTTATTTAGTTTGTCAGAATTATTTCACTTTACTTTAAAATGTAGTATCATGTAATGGGCAAGAAATGAATATTATTCGGAGCGCAATTACATGAACATTGAAGAGTATAGAGTCTGTTCTACAAAAAAGGCCCCGCCTTCTAATAACTTTATTATTTATTTTAGACCCAATAAACCTTATATCATATCAAATGACACATAAACCTACATTTTAACACAATCAAAACATTTTTATCTTCAATTGTTTCCGAGTGGTGACGTCACATGCAATTTTTTTAAATGACACTGTATATATTTTTTTACATTTTCTGGTAGAGGTTTTTTTCTCTTTTCAACAATATAAATATTTCTGCACTTGCATAAAAACATTTTCGTGAAAAATTACAAAAACTTTTTCACAGTGGGAGGCTATGACACAAAACTATAAACAAAAGCGTAACTCAGGAAAACAAAGCAAATAGTAGACAAACGCTTTAACTGTCAGATTTCAGAATAATCTAAAGTGTTTTCGTGTAGTATACTCTTGTGCTTTCATATTCAAATCAAAATATGGCCAGGTTTACTAACAATGAAATGGTTGACATGTTGCAAGTATTCTTTGAATGCAGGAAAAATAGTGCACAAGCTTTACGTATTTATCAAACACGGTATCCCGATAGACAAGCTCCTTCCCGGCGAAAATTTAGTAAATTAGAAGAAACGTTAAGGAATACGGGTTCCCTAAAGAAAATAAAAAGAGACCGCCAAGTACGAGATGAAAATGTGGAGTTGGATATTTTGTTAAGTGTAGAGCAAGATGCAAATACTTCAACACGAGAAATTGCACATAATCTTCAGGTGTCATGTAGTACAGTACATCACATTTAAAAAAAAACATGATTTTAAACCACATAAGGTACATTTAGTGCATAATTTAGAAGCAAATGACCCTCCACGTCGAATTGAATTTTGTAATTACTTTGTAAACAGACAGCAAGAGGGTCCTAATTTTTACAGAAAAATATTATGGTCTGACGAATGCAAATTTTCCAATAACGGTTTATTTAATATAAATCATCACTATTATTGGAGTACAGAAAATCCCAGAAATATTAGAGAAAATCGCTTTCAAAGAAGATTTAGCGTTTATGTATGGTGTGGGATTTTAAACGGAAGGTTGTTAGGACCTCACTTTATTGACGGAACTCTAAATTCAGTTAGATACAACCAGTTTCTACGAAACCAATTACAGGAATATTTGGAACAATTGCCCCTTGCAGAATTTAATAACGTCATTTTTCAACAAGATGGTGCGTCTGTCCATAATTCTCTTATAAACACTAATTTCCTAAACTAAAATTTTGGACAGAATTGGATTGGCACAAATGGACCAATTCAGTGGCCAGTTAGGTCCCCAGACTTAACTTCCCTTGATTTCTTTTTGTGGGGACACCTTAAGGACCGTGTTTTCGTTACACCACCAGAAAATATTGATGATCTCAGAGTAAGAATTAGAAATGCTTGCCAAAGCATTCCTCAAGATATGCTTATAAACGCCGCAAGTGTTAATAGACGATGTCAAATTTGTATTGTCAATAATGGTTTACATATGGAACATTTCTTATAAATGGTTAGTTTTTTGTGTTTCCGTTTGTAAATAAATATTGTTTTGTTTTTCTGAGTTACACTTTTGTTTATAGTTTTGTATCGTGGCCTCCCACCGATAAAAAAGTTTTTTAATTTTTCTCGAAAATTTTCTTATGTAAGGGCATAAAATATTTATATTGTTAAAAAGAGAAAAAAAAACCTCTACCAGAAAATGTAAAAAAATATACACAGTGTCATTTAACAAAATTGCATGTGACGTCACCACACAAATTTTTTAATAGTGTTAAAATGTAGGTTTTTTATGTGCCATTTGATTTGATATAAGGTTTATTGGGTCTAAAATAAATAATAAAGTAGCTACCGGGTGTCTTAAAATGAATTACGTCTACTATGCTTTGAATTTCCCATACTACAATCTAAAATTTTACTTCAAATTGGCAATACTGTAAGTCTATGTCAAATTCGAGGTTATCAGGTTACGTTTTGCGTCAGTTTGTTTCAAAAGTGACGCAAAACCTAACCTGCTAACCTCGAATTTGATATAGACTTACAGTCATGCCAATTTTAAGTAAAGTTTTGGATTGCATTCTGGGAAATTCCAAGCATACTAGATGTAATTCATTTTAAGACACCCGGTAGAAGGCGGGGCCTTTTTTGTAGAACAGACTGTATAACAGTTGCAAACAGGAGTATTGGTTTAAAAAATATGTCTTTAACATTCTATATCATAATTGATATTTCGGTTGTAAATTGAATTACAAAAGAGCCATTATTTTCACACTGGCGGCCAGGTATTAATTAATTCATTATGCGGCCTTAAATTCCAACTGTTTATTAAAATCTCTACTGTTATAGTTTGTATTAGAATACTTTTAAGAATGGATATCTGTGAACTATTACAAACTATAGTTGTCAGTTATTAGATTAAAGCTGCAAGAACCTGCAGTTGATTCAACAAGTAAGGCAATGCGTTATTTTAGCAAATAGTATTAATAGTTATTTAACCAACAAGTGTGTTAATGAAGGCGGTTAATAATCGAAACTGTTTAAAGCACGAACGAGCGATAGCGAATGAGTGCCTTTAATAGTTGAGATTATTAATCGCCCATTAACAAACGAGTTGATTACAAAATTTTTTCGTTGACCGCAAAATCTTTTTTTGTGGCGAAAAATGTGATTAATACAACTAACCTCCATGCAAAATATCATCAAAACGTCAAAATCACAAAAACAGTTAATTAATGAAAAAGAGTGTATTCATCAAAATCAGTGTATTAATAGATCTATTAATCCATCCTTTTTAAAAAACAGTTAATTAATGAAACAGAGTGTATTAATCAAAAACAGTGTATTAATGACATCTATTAATCCATAGTTTTTTAGGAAAAAAATCATTAATATTGAAATTAACAAGCGGTCAACAAAAAAAAACAGTATGCAGTAGTATGCATGACTCTTGTTCTACAAATAAATACAAAAATAGAAAAACTGGGATATAATTTTCTGGAAAAAAATAATATTTCCAAGATTTTCACGCGCATAGACCACCCATATAGTTAATATAAATCACATTAGAGCCAAAACCTAACCCTATAGATTGATAACCACAATAATAGGTTTTTTAATTACTAAAAATAACTTCTGGCCCACATATGTTTTTCAGTTCTTCAACCATTACCGAAAAATTTTGCCGGGTGTGAATATGCAGGGCTTACCAGAGCGTTTAATTGAAATTGCGCAACACTGCTTATAAACCTGTTCGAGATAAAGCCAAAGCTGCGAAGCTTATCAGGACTTAGCGCAGGACTATGACCCCTAAAGCCGGAAAAATATACCCGGTCTTATTCTGGATTAGAAACACAATTTGGCCGACTATGTCAATATTCCATATACGCTGCTGCTGTCAAACATCCCAGTTTATGAAAGTTTCCCCACTCTCCGGCTTCGCACGTACCCTGTGAGTTATAACTCCAATTTTTACGTGATACATAATCCTCCAGGGGGCGAGTGGTTATCTTCACACCCTCCACACATTTTTCATACTAATGCGGAAACTAAATGTTTTTGTAGGCACGGCTAGAATGGTTTGACGCGGCTTCTCTTTAAAATATATCTCATCGGTAATTTAGTGTTGACTGGTTGCAGCACGCGGCAGGCGTAATTAGTTACATTCGGTAAACCTGACTCGACGTACGTTCATATAAATAATCGTCGCGTAGTTGCAATATGTGAACCTTACAACGGTCACAAACTCCGAACAGCCAGACTGTAATATTTGCAAACAACGGTACTTGTAAAGACAAAAACTGAATAATCAACTGCTTCCAAACAAACATATTTGATGAGTATACGTTAGGGTAGCAAAATAAACCAACTTAATAAACATTTCTCCCTGTGCAAAACAGAATTTTATTGCAGTGTAGATGTCGTCATTCGTAGTCTTTCATATAAATCGAGTAATCGGAAATTACACTTTCAGACTCACGGTACTGATGGAAATCCCTAACAGAAATTTTTAGGTGTGAACTAATTAGCGAGTTGGAATTGATTGGCATAGGATTGGATACGAAGCTCCTTGCTTTAATGTGCTATCTCTCAGAGAAGTTTATATGAGCTTTTGTGGACGATCAGATAATTTGCTATTTGAGGATGACGTAGCCACGCGTTTGACGTAGTGCGGGCGACGTGTATTTCTAATTTATTAACGTCACGCATAAATAATGTGATGAGCACATACAGACACTTGTTTTAAAAAATCCCATTAATTGTAACTTTGGGATAAAAAGAAGTGAACAAGTGAAGTATTGTAATGATCGCCCCAATCAGAGCGCTTTAGTAATAATATAATTAATAACTAGGACAAATCACCACAATTACATAAATAGTAGAATAGTTTCAATAAAGAATTTTTGTGTATTCCCAAGGCTTATTAAAATGATGTTTTTATTATTTACTGCAAAATAAATGGTTTATTGCCTTTGATATTCTATTTATTGGCAAGTGAATTAAATAAAATGCTTCGGCTATAGCATGCGCAAACTCTTGTCAAAATGTTAAGTTCAACACCCGGTATAACATTTACAGTTGAGTATAACTTATTAACATGTATGGAAAATGCCCGACCTTCTTGCAAATAACATTTAACCTCTAAAGTTGACGAGCCAAAATGGAGATGGTACGTTCGTACAAAAAATAACGTAATTGAATTGAAAACGCCAACAATTGAGAAAGAAGCATCACGTAATTGCAATGCAAATAATTATGACGTGATAGTAGCTAATAGAGAACTTTGTAGACCAGACAAGCTTATCCCACTAGATTTTGTGTCACAAGGACTTTTGCGCCAAGCCGTTGGCTGCGATGACAGGTAATCGTGCGTTCTGTGGTTTGTCAACTGTATCTGTCAGTTCTGTCAGTTGTCACTGTTGTTTGAACTAAGGTACTATTAAAGTTCTCTAGTTTGAACCACGTGCGTATGAGTTAGTTGATAGTGTTCTGTAAAATCAGTCTAATTATTATTTTTTAATAATGTTTTATAATTTAAAAAAACTCAATTTTTAAAACTGATACAAATAAATGGCATGATCGTTGTTTTTACGACTTACCATATTGGAAAGTAACTAGAATTTAAATTTGCCGCTACTTTCAGTACCTCAGAATGGCGAACAAACTTACTCGTATAAATATAGTACCTTAGTAGCTAACCTGCTTGTTTCTGTGACGCTCTATCCTGCAGCTGTTTCTCTTTCTCTGACGTAAAGAGGCACGCCACCCCGCAATTGTCCTGTATCCAGCTCCAAATACTACATTTCCAAGGGACACCACTGCGATGGTCCGAATCTGGATAAATCTACGCTGCTGGAACCACGTCCACGGACTCGTACGATGTCTGAGCTTGATCCTGCCCAAAATTGATAGAGCCCCCGAACTGCTTTCCCTTTCAAATTTACTTCGAAATATGCGGCTTCGTTGCTGTTTCACAAACCTAAACTACGCCACGGCTCTTAACTAACCATGGATGAATCCTGGCTTCTACTTCTTGTTCCTAGGGCTCAATACAGGATTCCTCTATACGATGCACATAAAATGTCAGCTGGTCGATGCCTCAAACTATTCGAAACCTGCCCGAAAAGTGGCCTGGGTGTCGAACGCACTTGGTTGGACGTCGTAGAGCTTATCACTCTTCACCGGGAATCTTGATCACGAAGAAATGTTAGACAAATGCACTCTGCGGATGGTGATCAAATAAAAAACACTTTTGGACTCCCACAATGACTTTTAATATGGAAAAACTACAGTTCTATAGGAGCCAAGCTTAACAACACATTTTTCTTAATGGCTTGGTTTTTCAATATAACTATCGAATATCTGGTGTCCTAGTAACTAATTTTATAATTGTTTTGAACGTAAGTTTTGATACAATGTTATTCCTTAGAAACTAAACTGTTTTTACCTTTATAACCTTACCCTGCTTCTAATCACTTTAGTTTTTAAATGCACTGTACAATTGTCTTTGTCCTATAATAGGTTGCCTTATCTTGCTCTTTGCAACCTTTGCTTTCTTTGTTCTGCTTTGCCGCGTTACCGTTTGTTGGTGATATAATTTTAACTCAGTCGCTGCATATAACTTTCGTAACGTCACGAACCATCTCTGCATCTTACAGAATTCACTTTCTTGTATTGATTTTGCAATATTAACTCTGTTAGTCCACACAAATCCAGTGCATCTGCCATAACTAGCATATTTATGAATAAAACGTTAAAACGTAATCCCTTCAGTATTATTTAACCTAATGCCAACCTCTATCAATACAAATGTGTTTTACTGACTTTATCTTGCAATAAACCAAATATCAATTCTGTGCTCATTTGAATTATTCTTTAATTTTCGTGTCTTGGTTAGGCAACCAGAATTGCATCAAACCATTGCAGTAAATCTCATTATTATAACAATTTTTTGTAAAATTAGTGATCCAATAAAATTAACTCGTTTCTAGTCATGTGGACAAAATCAACCAATTAGATTATCCTTACATTGAAAACTACCCATAGGTTGTTATCACTTTGTGTACAGCGGTCAGTTCGGATTGCTATGTTACGTCAAGTTTTTGACAGTTCGCAATGAAGTATTGTAAATTGTCATATTTTTTTCATAATTCTACTTCCTCTAAATAAATGTAAATAAATAGTTTCAAGGGCAAAAAATTGTCTAACCGAATATCCCTCGACCATTGATAAATACTTATAATTTTATTACAACTTCCTCAAGCACGTTGCTTTTAGGCAACAGCCCGCCGCCGCTGGCGTCGGGCTGTTTCCAAGCAACGTGCTTTCGGAATCTGCAATAAAATTATTTCGTAATTATCACTGTCCTTGGGATATTATAGCTGATAATATTTAATATTATGTAGACCGGAAGAAACTGCTGTAAAAATGTGAACACAAATTGAGAAATTTTACTAACATTTCTATTTAGATGACAAGAAAGGTAGCTGCAAAGTTGTTTTTATATATTTTTACTTAAATAGCAACTTATGAAACACGTAGCTAATAACTAGATCTCGTTTGTGAACAGTAGGTATATTTGAGTACTATTAAAACAAAACAGAAGTAATGATCTATTACTCAGCCATTGTTAATGATGATGTTACCAGTGTACCTCTATATTAATTACTTGATAAGAGTAAGGCAATGTTGTACAATTCGTTTTCATTGGTGGATCACTATTTGCAAAGCGTTTGTGATTGTTTTTGAAAACTGACGCTTTTCACATTTTGTACGTCATTCTTGTAGGATTATTTAGTAGAAAATGGAAATGCAAAATAACTGGAAAATTAGTATTAGTATCTCTCATTGCATGACTTTTGCTGGATCATTTATATTTTTGCTCCTTCCTGATTTCGGCCGTACACTTTCTTGTATAAGTTTTTAATCAATATGTGATAAATGTACTGGTAAATTTTGATTTTATATTGCAACATACAGGTAAATCGATTGATTGATATACTTGGTCACTGTTAATTTCGTTTTTATGATTTTAAGAATGTTCTCGCTATTCTTAAAATATTTCTTTAAATTTAGAAATATTGCTTCAGTTACAACTGTAATATGAAATATTTTAGGGCTTGCATAATATAGACTTCGTACTTTATATTCTTTTAATCTTACAAACGTGGAATAAGGGTGAAGGTTTTCTGCGAGCCAAGTGCTTCGTAAGTACAGGTTGTGCACTTATTCTGCCTTCTCATAGATTTACTAAATAACCAACCAGTTATAAAGACAGTTTTTCTCTCTCAAGCATAGTTCCTGCTTAGGAGTATTCCAATCAGCTAGTAAAGCTAACGATTCCTTGGTAATATCATATTAAAGAATTTATTGTTCTCTATGCCGCCTAGAATACCAGAGAGAGTTGTTCATCATCAATTTCACAATTTGTATTTTGCGAAACAGTAATCAGCTTCAAATCTTGTTTAAACAATATTGCTGTAGGAACTGGATTTTGGATCTTATCTGTGAAAATACATTTTCTAAACAATCTTGCGTAAATCTGGATGTAAATAAAAAAGTGTATCTTTTATCCCTTAAAAATTTATTTTGCAGATCCAGTATTGATGTTGTTATTATTACGCCAGTCTGAATAGGTTTCCATATAATGCGCATTTCTTATTCGGGGTTACTTTCAATTTGCAAATAAATCTCTTATTTTTTCTAAGCAAAAAACAACTAAATTAAATTTACTTAGACCTAATACTATACATCGCGGAGTCACTAATTTGAACCATTTATAAACGATCTCAATAAAAATCTGTGGTTAAGGAAGATTTGTCTTCACTGTGTTTGGCATAAAATTTGCTACCACATCTCACATTCCAATTTATTACGTCAAGCGAATTTTAAACTTTAATTTTGTTAAAATGGCCAGTTTTCAAATGATTGTTATTTAGCTTTGGTGTAAATTTTAAACCGACATTAGATTCATCACTGCAAAATTTGTCAATGTGTTCGGCCTTCACCGAATTAGTTGGCAAATTATAATGGGTGATCCAACAGTTAGCGTGGATTCTTTCATCAAATAAAAATTCATTTTATAAACTTACACATGAAATATTTATTATATCAGAAAGTTTAATATGTAGCATTTATGTATGAAAAACAATATCATTCATATGACCTCCATGGCTTCCTTGACAGGAGGTTATTCGAATGTCAACATTTGCGATAACTTTTCGCAGTAAAAGTAGATCAATGGCATCTAATGCAGCTCAAATGTGGTCTTTCAGTTGGTGAAGTGTTTGTGGGTTATTAGTATACACTTTATTTTTCAAATACTCCCAAAAGAAAATAATTTAAAGGAGTAAGATCACAGGATCCTGGCTGAAAATGCACCTCACAGTTTCTGGAAATGATGCGATCGTCGAACTTCTAGCGCAATAAGGCGATTGTTTTATGGCTTGTATGGGATGTTGCGCCATCTTGCTGAAACCAGAGCTGATTCATATCCATTTCATCCAATTTAGGCCTCAAAAATTTTCTTAGCATGTTATAATCCGTTGCATAGTGCCATAGGTCATACCCAATTGAAGTTCTTGGCTGTTCACGCACATTAACACTCATGGCAGCAATATTTTTTTTAAATGAGCTGTACGAGGATGCTGATAATCTTTACGATCTTCCACCTATCCAGTTTCTTCAAATCGTCGCACTACTCTGGAGATTCATGACTCACTAGGACGATTATTTTGACCGAAGTAGATTAGAATTTTACGAAATGTTTTTTTGACGGAACGATCATTTTCGTAGTACGTTTGAATAACTTTTACTCGTTATGAGGTTGAAAAAAACTCTATTGTTGCAATTGCCAAAGTCTATAACTAACTTTTGTCAACAAATGTTTTCATGGCCATTGCGATATATGTCAGATAACGACAATCAGTATCCACGCTAACCGTTGGATCACCCATTATATTTCAACAAAAGGGTCAGCGATAACAATAACTTTTTTCTGTATTAAACATTGTTTATCGCATTTCATTTGGAAATGTACTACATTTCTTCATTAAAAATCGATAATAACTGTGGTACTTTTATCGTTAGCAGCACTTTTATCCTTAGCAACGGCGATTCGTTTTACATTTGGCAATAGAGTTCCTGTTTAGACACCGTCAAGTGCGGTCGTTTATTATTCAGAGCGCGAACTTACTTGCAATTAGTGTGCAACTCATTAATCCAGTTCGAACTATTTCAATACTGTAGCAGTAAAATAAAAGTGCCGTAGTGATAAGGCGACAAATCCTATCATATCGCGCAGCCCGCGCGCAGCGATAGGCGCTCTCTAGTAAGTAAACAATATTTCTTACTTACGTACATTATCGGCCGAACTACATGCAAACAAAAAGTCTACCGACAGTCAAAAAAGCTCTCGTGTTATCATAACAACGGATAATAATAATGCCCTAGCCATACTAAATGAACAAACTGGTACAAACATGGATATCGACAAACACATTCCCATCGATGCTGAGGCAATTGTAATCAATCATGGTGAACTCTCGCAAACCCAACAAGATCAACCCTTAAGTGGCAAGAGACCACTAAACTCGCCTGATGTAGATTATAACAATAAAAGATATCTTTTAGACAATGCAAACCTAGTACAACAAAACCGATATTACCTACCAAAAAACACTGCAGTGCCAGCACTTAACGAGCAGTGCAATCAGACGACGGAAAGCGCACAAGTCAGAATAAAAATTCCGCCTATCTTCCTGCACAACGCGGATAACTATCAACAAGTGATAAAAGAAATAAAAGAAAACGTAAAAAATGAAGATTTCTCAACTAGCTACAAGGGAGCATTCTTACGTATTAACGTCGCTAGTATTGATGACTATAGACAGTTAACTAAATTCTATGTAGACCACCGTGTTAAATACCACACTTATAAAGATCCACAAACAGCCATCCTTGAAGTTATCATACGTAATTTACCACCGGCGATAACCACCGAAGAAATAGAAAACGCCTTAAAAGAAAACAAAATAAACATAACAAAAGCGACGCGTATGCTCAAAAACAAAAAGCCAATACCACTAGTAATAGTTCAACTACCCAAAGGCGGCAACGCATTGGATATATTTAAAATAACCAAACTATGCCATTGCATAGTAGAAATAGAACCAAGACACAAATCCAAAACAATTCCTCAGTGCTACCGATGTCAACGCTTTGGACACACAAAGAATTACTGTGCTTTGGATCCAAGATGCGTTAAATGCACAGGAGACCATTTATATAGCGAATGTCAAAAGAATCCCAAAGATGATCCCCAGTGCGTCAACTGTGGTTTGAATCACTCAGCAAACTACAGAGGCTGCCCGTACCTGGTAAAAATAATAGAAAAACAAAAGCAACGTCAGTCCATACACAACATTGAAGCCCAACCAATACCACATGCAGACTTGAAACTTCGATCAACAAAAGCATGGCCGAAGCTACCCACAACATCCACTCAAAGCACGGAAGCAAACAATTTTACGCCTAATACAGACAACTCACCATTAAATACTGACATCGGCAACCCACTTAACAAACTTATACAAGAAATAATAAAAGTAATTACTCCGTATATCAAAACATTCATTGTATCTCTAATTCCAAGCCTCATCAGCGATGCTGTCAAATAAACAGAGGATAATTGCTAATTTAACAATTGTAAATCTTAATTCAAATGGCATAAAGCAAGAAAGATCAATGTTTATTGAATTCCTTGCTCGTTACCAAGTTGATATTGCATGCATAAGTGAAACGCATCTAATAAGAAACGTACCATTTATGATACCAGGGTATGACGTATACCGCAATGATAGAGAAACCTGTAAAGCATCAGGTGGGGTAGCCATAGTCATAAAAAAGAACATCAACGTAGCACCACTACTGCTACCAAAGTTACAAAGCTTAGAGGCTATAGGAATTAAAATAAAACTCATGGATGAAAGCAACATCAATGTCATATGTGCGTACAAACAGCCTAACAAAAAATTAAACCAGCAGGACCTAAGGGAAATGTTCTCAACAAATGAACCGATACTACTGGTTGGCGATCTAAACAGCAAAAGTACACTATGGGGTTGTCGCACAAATAATCCAAGTGGTATAATGCTTCAAAGATACGCAGCAGAAGATGGGATTCTTATACTAGCACCTCCTGGACCAACTTACGTGCCATTTCGAATTGACCATCAACCAGATATATTAGACATACTATTATGCAAAAACTTCACAAGGCGTATTAGTCAAGTTGTCGTAACAGAGCTTAACTCTGACCACCTGCCAGTGCTCATCTTCTTTGACCAAAATATAAAAATAATTAACAAAATGCCAAGGCTAATCAAGGGACCTGTAAACTGGGAAGACTTTCGCAATGTTATAGATAACCAAATCAAATGTGCTACTAATTTAAACACAAGTCTAAGTATAGATAAAACCATAGAAGAATTCACCCAGGCAATCGTGAACTCAATTGATACAACAACAGCGCATACTATCAGACAGCGCACAACCACCTACGAGCAGGTGCCACATCACCTAATAAACATGATTAAAGAGAAAAATAAAACACGAAGACAATGGCAAAAAACACGTAATCCACAAATTAAAGTGCTACTAAACAGACTAACACATCACTTAAGAAAAGAAATGGACAAGTGCAGAATAGATAGATATCAAGCCTACCTTCAAGAACTACAGCCGAATGATAGTACAATGTGGCGAGCTACCAGAAAACTCCTGAAAAAACCCCAAACAATACCCGTTATAACAACAAACGAGGATAAATATGAAACAGACCAACAGAAATGTCAAGTGTTTGCTCAAAAACTAGAATGTGTCTTCACTACTAAACCAACTATTGCAAATCAGGAATTCTTCAATCAAACGAATGAAGCTGTCAAACATATTAGACATAAACAATGCGAGTTTGACAACCCAGTTTCCCCGTCAGAATTGGAATGTTATATAAGTAACCTGCCACCAAAGAAAACCCCAGGCCATGATATGATAACCAACAACATATTAAGAAACCTCTCAAAGAAATGCCTTGTATATATAACAATAGTTTTCAACGCTTGTTTCTGTCTAGGATATTTTCCTGAGCAATGGAAAAAGGCCCACATACTGCTGTTCAGCAAACCTAAGAAAAACCCTCAACTCACAGATAGCTATAGACCAATCAGCCTATTACCAATGTTGTCGAAGATATTAGAAAGAGCAATACAAACACGCTTAACCGAGTTTTTAACAGCGAGCACCATAATTCCAGCATTCCAGTACGGCTTCAGAAGCAAACATTCATCCACACATCAACTACTCCGACTCACTCAGGAAATCGAGAAAGGTTATGAAAATAAGAAGTACACAACAATATTATTTTTGGATATAGCGCAGGCCTTCGACACAGTATGGCTAAATGGTCTCATGCTAAAACTGGCGCAAATTAAATTACCGACGCACCTATTTAAAATACTGTCATCATTTCTCACGGACCGTAAATTTGCCGTAAGAATTAATTCAACTCTTTCATCGTGGAAAAATATAGAAGCTGGAGTACCTCAGGGTTCGGTTTTGGGGCCTACCCTGTTTAATATATACATGTACGACATTCCAGAACCAATCGACATCCAGCTATCCATGTTCGCGGACGATACAGCCCTAGTAACACAGAGCGACAATTTGCAAGATGCAATTACAACGTTACAAAACGGCATTAACCGGCTACTAAAATGGTATGAAAAATGGTGTATAACTATCAACCCAACTAAAACGGAGGCGAAGATCTTTACATTGAGACGATACATCAACCCAGCGGACTTAACAATCAGTGGTCAAGTAATTAAATGGAACCCATCAGACAGCGCAGTTAAATATCTAGGTGTATACCTCGATCAACGACTTTCCTGGGGATACCACATAAACCGAAAACTAAACGAAGCTTACACTCGACTTGGTATATTATACCCCTTAATAAATAGAAAAAGTTCCTTAAAAATAAACTGCGGTTTGTTAATACATAACTCGATCTTAAGACCAATCCTAACGTACGCGTGTCCAGTGTGGAGTGCTGCGTCACAAACGCATACTCGGAAAATGCAAGTGTTTCAAAACAAAGTGTTAAGAATGGTGACTAGTGCTGAGTGGTTTGTCCGGAATACGCAAATACATTACGAACTTAATCAGCCAACAATAGAAGAATTCATTAAAAAGACGTGCAATATGTTTTTTTTAAAATCTGCAACTATGTCCAAGTACTGAAGCGCATCAACTGGGGAAAAAAGGTATACATAAAAGACTCAAACGTCGGTTACCGCAAGATAATTTGACTTTGATAACTCAAACATAAATTATAAATGTGACAATCAAGCACAACAATCCTATCAATGTAAACGTTTTAGTTAAGTGTCATTGTCCTGTATATCATGATTAATTAACAAAACCGTGCATAGCAAGTATGTATTGCTGAACAGGTTTCTGTAAATAAAAAAAAAACATTTGGCAATACTGAAGTATGATGTTGGTGACACTGTAAGTCTATGTCAAATTTGAGGTCAGTTTTGACATAGATTGACGCAAAACCTAACCTGCTAACCTCGAATTTGACATAGACTTACAGTGTCACCAACATCACATTTCACTACTGCCAAACGCATAAAATCAACTGGAGCCGCTTATTGTGCTTTAGTACATAGGAATGAGTTATGCTCATCTTGGTTATGTTTTGACAGTTAGTGTCACTTGTATGTAAAAGTGTAATATTTTACATTCCTTATGAAATGCGATAAAATAGTATACCTAACATGTTAGAAAAGTGGTTTTTCTCAACTTGGAGAGTAATATACTATTAATATATTTAGATAGATGAGGTGCATCTGCTAGAAAATGAATTTTGTATCCATTGGCCGGATTTATTTTCGAAATAATTTCCAATAGTAGGTTCGCTACCACTGTAACGTTTCGCTCTTATTTTAAATGCATTTTAAACAATATGTAATATTGTTGCATTTAAAACTCCGCAACAATCGAATTTACAATAATTGGAAATCTCCATCGCGCTCAAGCACGCCGAGATGCCGCGGTGCGTCAGCGGATCGTAAAAATGTTTTTCGCGCACCCCTTCTTCTATACCCGACGAGTTCCGAGTAGCCGACCGTAACATATAAAACCGAATCGTGCCGCAAACTCCAAGAAATTTTTATCTCTGAGAAACTACCTCGACCGCCTGACCCGCTTCTCGCCGGCTCTGGCCGGCGGAGGCCCCGTTATTCGCCGGTCCGATACCAGAAAACATTTCAGTAAGATACCAGTAATTTACTAGAACTTGCTAGAAAACTAAATCCTATTCTCTAAACGACGTACCCGACCCGCTTTACTAAGTTGATTATTGTTGTAGTTAAATCAAAGTTTACCGAGAATTCAAGACTCGTTAAAAATAGCCAGTTCACCTGCCCGAAGCCGTGATACTTTGGTGATTTCAAACAACTCGAGCCCGAGATCGGGTCGCGCTATGCTGATTTGTTCCGAAATAATCCGAGGCGAAACTACCCCTTTTAAAACGATTAAAAGTCTTGCAGGCTTTCTCATTAATAGCTAACACATCTTCGCGAAAAGATAGCACTTTGATAATTTCGAACTAGGGTACACCTGAGATCGGGGTGCACTATATCGAAATTGCCTAAGGTTCTATATCTAATCCGCGCAAATCAAACAAGCCTGAGATCGGGTTGTACGATTTGAAATAAGTTAACATCACCCGAAGTGGTTCTATGTCCCGTAAACTTTTCTAGCTTAATTGAAGGAAATCACACCTGTCTGACGTCGGGCAGTGCGATCTCCTCATTCCCGAAACTTCGTTATTTTATTATTTATAAGTAAAGCCGGCTGAAAGTCGTCTTGAATGATTGTAATTTTTTCGAAGTCAAGTAACGTATCAGTCACCCCGCGTAAATTTGGAAGTGGTGTCGGCACCGTAGCTAAATTTAATACTTTATAGGTATTTCCTCCAGGTTATAACTCACATACCTGCAATCCCCGTAGTTATTTGACCATGGCACGCGTGCGAAGTATCTGGTATCAGAACCGATATCCCTCGCCCCCTTGTGGTTATCAGCAAATGACCTGCTGCGGTCACACACATGGGTAATCAGAGTAAGGACATCCAGGTGTTATTCGGAAACTAAAGCGGCACTTATTACACAAAATTTATTACACAAAATCCGAGATAACTTACTACTTTCATTAATTAGAGGAATTGCCATTTGTTTGTGTTCACAGTACTGCCAACCACCACAATCCATCTTAGGGAGTTCCAGCGGTTGCCAAACGGTTGGGAACTATGACCGCCTTGCCAGTTGGGTGGCCTAACCGAATCAAGAATCCAGTTAAAATTTTATTTTGTATTTACAATTACTAATGATATTTATTTTTACAAGTAAAATCTTATTATGTATATAGTAGTGAATAAATAGATTTCCTGTTGAGTTGTTCTCTAAATTAGTCAAAGTATAAGTAAACCGAACCCTGGCCTTACACAGAAGCTACCATTCATAAGGGCATATATAATTAGTGCTACAAGTTAATTTACAAAATTAAATATAATCCAGAAATCTTTGTAAAGCCCCAGCTAGCATTACAATGACGTCCCCGAGCAGGAACCGAACTTTGATTGATTTAAAGAACGTTTTCAGAAACCAGCCGAGTCTAGAACTAAAGCCGACACCCAGACATAATTACAAATTTAAATATTATGGTAATTATACTAGCCCCAGCTTGTCATCCCCGTGGCGCCCAGCAATCTAGAAATGATAAAATAGTAGGTTGTGTAAACGTAAGGTTCATATTTTAACGATATGTACAAACCCTGTTACAGCCTAGCAATCTAGAGATGTACCAGAGCCCAGAGTAGTCACTGGTAGTCTAGGCCGTCCTGAGAAATCCGAGATCCCTGTATCCCTGTCCTGGCCGATCTTCCGAAATTCCGTTTCCGAATACTAGTCCAGAAATGCCAAATACCGCGTACCGCTCCAGTCCGCCGAAGTATCCGTCCGCGTAGAACCATCCGTGAGAACCGAATGTACCTGTAAGATGCATGTAAAGGTGTATGTATGACCTGCCCCCCTTAATAGTATGAATGCTTACCCCTGACGTGCTCCCTTCTGAAGCGGACTCCTCGCTACCGTAAACCCGGATATTAGCAGGAGGTTGTAGACTCATCGTCGAAGCTTGAAGGAGAGAATATGGAAAGTTGAACTTCCTGTACCAGCAGCTGTAAAGCGAACCCTGTGCGCCTCTTCCGTGGCCTCTGCACTAGCTCCAGAATGCTTGAAGGCTTGCATGCCAATCCCGTGGTCTCTGCACCAGTTCCCGAATGTTTAAATGCGTGCATGCCAATCCCGTGGCCTCTGCACTAGCTCCAGAACATTAAAATGTTTACACGCCCCTTCCGTGGCCTGCACAAGCTCCAGGGAGTTTGAACGATAGCACGCCGACACCGCGGCCCCCGCCTTTGCTCGCTCCAGGATATTTGAACGTTTATGCGCTGATCGCGCACCCCGGGATTCGTTCCAGAATGTTTGAATGCATCCTGTATGTTCTTCTTGAGTTGTATTCCGAGATACTTGCACGTCGACACCGCGGCCCTGTAGTTCTCCTGTAGGATAGCAACGAAAGAACATCCCTGTCCGCCAGCTAGGCATTTCGCTTGCCCTAGTCTGGCATCCGCATGTTGTATTTTGTTTTCGCTTGTTAATAACTCCTGGTGACAGCAGTCTTGTCTTGAAGCGTGATCTTGTCTCCGTGAACCCGGTTGACGGCAAGATATAATAGGCTTAGCCCTCCGAAACATGGATAAGAGTGCGAAAAGAATATGTGTCGAAGTAGCAACTTCTAAATTTAACCCGTTGAGAATAAAAAGTTCTCGTAAACATGTCCCGACGAACCGAAAACCGAGCTCCAGGTGTTTTCGCGACCTCTTCTTTACCGGTAGTCCTTCGCTTTCCGAAGAGAAGGGCATGTGTAACGTTTCGCCCTTATTTTAAATGCATTTTAAGCAATATGTAATATTGTTGCATTTAAAACTCCGCAACAATCGAATTTACAACAATTGGAAATGTCCATACCGCTCAAGCACGCCGAGATGCCGCGGTGCGTCAGGGGATCGTAAAAATGTTTTTCGCGCACCCCTTCTCCTATACGCGACGAGTCCCGAGTAGCGGACCATAACATAAAACCGAATCGTGCCGCAAACTCCAGGAGATTTTGATTCCCGAGAAACTACCTCGACCGCCTGACCCGCTTCCATGAACCTATAAACGAATCATCCAAAAATCGACGCACGACGTTTGCAGATCCGATGGAATATCTCTAGCTACTTCAGCAATAGTACGACAGAGAGAGATAATTCGAGATATCTTGTGCCGTTAAGTGTGTTTTGAAAAAAGTAGGGTCCTATAATAGTGCCGCTGAATATGCCAATCCAAACAATTATTCTTTGTGTATATTGAGAATAAGTCTTAATAGTCAGATGAGGGTTTTCAGTGCTCCAATAACGATAAGTTGGGTATTTGGGTTTCCGGTAAAAGTAAAAGAACATTCGAATGTAAAGTATTTTCAGAAATCCTGATTTATTGTTGCAGTTCATCAAACTGAATTTGGCAAAGTCGTTTCTTCTTTCAGTATCCCCGGAAAAACTTTTTTGGTAACTGAAGTATTCATGGTACAGTAAAATTGTAGTTTTACCTTAAAAACATTGGCCGCGGCTATTTCTCTTGTCCAGTGGTTTAGGGTCAGTAGACAAGTGTAAAACCAAAAAGTAGTGCCCCCACACCCCGCCAAACAGCCGCTATCTTGAAAAACATTATTTGTTTTTCTCGCGATCCATTTGTCTCACAGAAACAGTTATTAAACAAAAACTGTTGCAAATAAAATTCTGCACATTTTTGGGACTTGCCGCGATACCGAGAAGTTGGTATTGCGAACGATAGAAGGCGATAAAGTTACCAAAAATCGGTTTTCGCCATTCCAGCTCTGTGGGGGTGGTTTTTTTCCGAAAATTGCGAAAGTGGGCGAAACGTTGAGTTCTTCGACCTCAATAATGACATGGTCCAATCCCGTAAGTCCTTTGTTACTTAATTTTATAGGCTTGTTTTGTATAATCAGTTTGTTAGTATGTAATAGAAGTTGTCAGAAATTATTTTATCAATTGTCGTAATGTTCAAACCTGATTAAATAAAAAATATAAAGTTCTAAAAGTTATCCTACTCCAAAAGGTTCAAATTTCAAATTGTAATAGCCGAAAACATTGAGTACTCAAATCACAGTTATAATTTAGAAAAATTATTAATTAACATTTTATTTTCTAAATATAATTACAATGGTTTTAATAGTTGTCGCACCAAATTCACTTTCTAATTTCTTAATATTATTTAAGAAATTGTCACTAATCTTCTGATGATTGTTCTATGTACCCGGACTTTCTATCTCGACTTCTAATTGGATAAAATTCAAGTCAGCAAACCCCTCTTGGTGGTTCTCGACCAACTTATAAGCTCGTTGTAGCTCTTCGGAACTTTGTTGCCTGATTGAACTGATGTACAGCACATAACACTCGCTTCAGTAATTCTATTTTCTTCGTAGTATTCTAGTGATCGAATTCAAATAACATATATTTTTATAATAATTGTGACTTGAAGTCAAAATTGATCGCAGAGAATACTCACAATTAATGGGAATTTAACCCTTAAAGTGAATATTTCTCGTAGATTCTCAATTCAAGTTATTTATTTTTTGTCGCTACTACAAACAACCTTGTGGTTGCTCTTACTACCCCATCAGTCAAATATTCAACTGTTATATCACATGATATCCATTAGGTATCTGGATATGTATGTACTTATGTATAATCCATAACCTCGTTCTACCTTGCGGTGTAATATATATATTTAAATTAAATGTATCGTACATCCTGTATGCTGCATTACAGTATGCGTCCAAGACATATACAAACTATCCGTTTTTTTCTGGGATACACCGAGTTCTGTAGTTTAGTAGTTAGCACGTCTACTTAGCATTTGGGAGGTCATGGGTTCGATTTCCGAGACCGTCTGCTCTGATTTAGGTTTTTGGGTGGTTTTCCTTGGTCAACAGAGTACTTTCTCTGAGGCAAATGCTGGGGTAGTATTTCTCCACTTTTCCGGCCTTTTTTCCATTCTCCACCGGTCCTTTCTCTCACCCATCCTATAACTCCTGTTCTTGGCTGAAGAGTGACGCAAGGTCCCTATAGAAGATCTCCCACCGTTGGGGGAATTTAAATGATATTGAACCTTCACCTTAGCTCTGGGATACAAAAACGGGAAATGGAACATCCATGCTGTATGTATCAGCACATTTGCTGATATTCCAAAAAGAATTGCAAAATTTCCTGGTTTGCAAATCCTTGAATAATACACCTAAATTTGAAAGCTGTTGCGGCCAACTTAATGTGTTTTGACAGCAATCATTTATAATTAATCACCTGTTATTTGTATGACCTAAATTTTAACGCTGTGGCCGCTAACTTAATGTGTTTTGACCGCAATCATTTATTATTAATCACCTGTTATTTGTATGACCTCAATTTGAACGCTGTTGCCGCTAACTTAATGTATTTTGACCGCAGTCACTTATAATTAATCACCTGATAGTTGCATGGCCTAAATTCGAATACTATTGCCGTTAACTGAATATATGTTGGTCACTAACATTTTTATTTAATCATCTGTTGCTTGTACGGCCTAATTTGAATACTATTGCCGCTAGTTTAATGTACTTTGGCCACTACCATTTTTAATTATCATCTGTTGCTTGTACTGCCTAATTTGAATACTGGTGCCGCTAGCTTGATGTACTTTGGTCGTTATCATTTTTATTTAATCATCTGTGATTTACGCTGGCCCAATTGGAATATCGATCTTGGGTCACGAACGTTGGTGGCTTAGCCGCTGTCACTTTAAGATTCACGTACTGGCCGACCAAGGCTTGTTGTATATTCAACGAGTATTATGACCGCTTATGTATGACCACTTTTGTACTAGAGATAAAGCGCCTCTCCAGCTGGGGCCCTAGATTAAGGTGTAGTTTAGTCTCTGTAGTCTTGTACATTACCCAGTTACATACGTCAGACCAATAGACGAGTATTTCAACGAAGGCCTTATCATTACGACGAATCTGTGCATGCCCTTTTCAGGTTAAGGTTATTGTGTAAAGATTTACGTACAGCGAAGCCTGAGCGTTGGAGCGACACAGGTAGGTATGACGACGCTTGCCGCAGTGACGACGAGGCTCGTGAGGCCGAGATCCCGTATCATCCCCCGTTTGACCCTCAAGGTCCGGTTAAGCGGGAGTCTTCTTGGACCTTGTGGCGCCCATTTATTTAGTTAGACCCTATGTATGCTTCAACACGCTTGCCCGGTGACGTACCGTTTGAACTACCTCCATCTCCGTGAGCGTACCAGCCGAGGCCTTTAGCCTGTCTTTGACCATTTTCAGGGCGAGCGTGCCCCCTTTTCCCGGACTTGACTAGTCTTTTGATACTCACACTGTGTGGGTGTCGTTAAGGCATTTTGATACCGTAACAATATAAAACGAAGAAGACGCTGAATAAATGGTCCAGAAAAAGTGAGCATACTTGAGATATCTTAACACAAAGACAGACGAAAACGGAACAGTGATTTAGAACATGACCTGGCCGGAAGGCAGCATAAAGCATGTAGAATATTGAGAAACAAGCCCTCATATTACAAAAGCCTCTCGACACAACATCACAAAGAAAAGCACCAGTCGTAGTAAATACCTACAGACGGATGCATTTAGCCAATCAAGGAAGAATTTCTACTAGCCCCCACTGCAAAAATAAAAAATAACCTGGAACCGACGGACTGAACATTCAGCTCGTGAAATATGCATCAGCTTCTCCCTACATAAAGTTCTTAAACCTTATAAACATATGCTGGATATTCGGACACATTCTTGGCGAATGAAGCAAAGATAAAATCTATATTTACAAAAGTGGACCGCAACAACTACAATAACTATAGAGGTATTAGTTTTGTGATTACCTGCTACAAAATATATGCAGCTATATTAACTCAAAGAATAAACTATAAATATTTAGCATAACAGAAAAATTGGAAAAATACAGAATACAGTGGAGAGACCAGTTTACATGTGAACGAAACAAACTTATAAGGTTTTAAACGTGAAGATGATGATGGTGATGACAATACTTGTTTTTATATTTATGTGATGGTTGGAGTAGAAATGCAGGTACCTGTTAGTGTAGGTTTTCTTACTGTATACAGATGTTTCAAAAATATTGTCGGGAGATTTTCAAACTGTACGTAAGTACGAGTTATTTGCCTATTTTTCTAACTGACGGCCCCGTTTGTATATAGGTTTTTTCTATTTTTCGCTTAAATTTACATTTAAATTCATGTATCAAGTTTTATGCAGGCATGGGCTGCAGGCCGTTACACAGCTGTGTTTTTGCTCCGGTCTGTCGCTGCACAAGTGTGATTTTTATCGCCTCGCAGCTGCCGTCAGCTTGTATTCCAGCGTGTTTTCTAGCATGAATTTAAAACGCCAGTCCATGAGTGCGAGAGAGAGAGAGAGAGAATGAATGGTTTAGCTCGGTTTCCGGCTGTCTGGGCGCGAGTTACTACAGCCGCTGGCCGTTTCTTTTTGGGCTGCGTGGCGTGTTGTTTGGTCAGTTGGAAGTTGGTCACGGACCTTGTTGGTTACTGTGAGTAGTCTTAGAGTGAGTCGCAGCGTTGTTGTTGCCCCGTCGTTTTGCCAAGCGCTTCTATGTTTTTCGTCGAGTGGGCCGTCGGCCAATATAACCACTTGTGTGTTGTGGAATCAAATTGAGAGCGTAACCTTGGTCAACTTTTGCGTGTGAGCCTTGTCGGCATACTGGTCGCATCGTGGATTCTGTTTAGGATACTGTGGGACTTCATTATCAACGCTTACGCTGCAAGCTCGTTGGAGTTTCTCGTTCCGTTTCGCAGTCTTGGGACACCGCCGGTCTTCAAGCTGGACTCGTTTCGACCTCCTCAGGTGAAGTTAAGAAGGTATTATATACTAATTAACGTCTGTAATCATATTTGTGCACTAACTAACGTTTTTTACACCCCTTATTATTATGCAGTGAGAGTAAATTCTCAATGTATAGTGCCATATGCTAGCGCACCTAATTCGTGTACTAATTAATGTCCCCAATCATATTGTGTACTAACGGACAGTTGTTTACCGTAGTTGTGTACCGCAAGTGTCTGAAGAACAATAGACCCATTTGTTAAGCGCTACCGCTGTATTTTCTTTGTGTTGCATGCTGAGTTTTAGTCTAAGCAGTCTGTAGTGTCGTCGCCCAATTGGCGACTGGCGTGTGATTGGTGTAACGGGGACGAATTTGTGAGCGTCATGGTAGGTTCGAACGCTCCATCTGCCGGTTCCGGGGAGTCACAAGGCTGCACGCATATTCTACCCCGTTTGGCATTTAGGTTCAGCCAATTGTAAAGGTGAAAGGTAGGCTCACTTACCTCCCGGTTCCTCAGTGGGATTACCGGTGCATTCTCGTTTATCTTAATGGAACTGTGGTGGCGCTCAATCTCTTTAAATCTGTTTACCGTTTATTAGGCCGTTGTCCTTGTATTATCTCATGTTGGACACCCCTCGCTTCACTAAGTCTAGTTGGCACCTTTTGTTACGGGTTGGGCAGCGGTCCTATGTGAGTTACTTTCCCGATTTTGAGATATCGTACGCGCTAGTCGTCTAGCTTTTCGTGGCTTTTCGTGTGAGCTGGCGCGTTGTCGTAAATGTCGTTTTTAACCCCGAACCAATATTTACTGTGCGTGCGATTAGTGTATCAAAAATGATGTTACTCTGTTTATAATGTAAATTTGGAGGAGGTTTTTTTATTGTTAATATGTCAAAAACGTGCTCACCTCATCCATATCATGAGGCCAAATTGCAAAAACTTCATCAACACACCTCTACCAAAGAATTGGTTTGTTTATGTATGTGTAAACATACTCGAAGTTTTTCATAAAAGTTGTATTAACAATGGGAGATAAAGGGTAACCCGTTGCCATCCCGAAATGTTGTTGGTAAAATTCGTTGGTTAGTTGAACGTGTGTTGTTTTAATATATAGTGCTGAAAGTTAAAATATCAATTTGAAAAGTTTAAAATTACTGAACGTGCTTGAAATACTAACAACAAACTACAATGGTATAACACAAAGATCTTATCTAAAGAATCGCTGTCAAGTAGACGTAAAATAAAAGAAACGGCGTATATTTTACTTAACAAAGATGAATACATTTCGTCTTTCTAGGTACTTTTAGACAGAAGTTGGCTGTCCATTCTTCAAGATCATATCATGTAAGTAGTCAACTATCAGGTCAAGCAATTTATTTGAGGTTCAGCAAAAATCTAAGTTTCCGTTGTTAATTTTTACTTTTAATTGTTAGTTCGTTGATAAGGAGAACAGATTGTTACTCGAAACGTTCGATTTTTTGGAATTTTAATTTTGTAGGGTGGCGAAATACCCATTGAAAGCATAAGAAATTTGATCTATTTGACTCACATTCATGAGCTTTTATACAAATTCTAAATAGTCAATTAATAAGTAAGAGTAGTGTGAGCTTGTTATTATTTTGGGCGGTTGGTTTGGGCATGGTAGGGTGGTCACTTTTTCTTGTGAGACGGGCATCTATCCAAACTATCTTAGGATTTCGTTGATCTGGATGTTGAATGTCATTACTTTCGTTTCTGATGAACATATATTCACATTTACTTGAGGTTCATTAGATTCTTGCTTTTTCTCCGTTAGTATTCTGCAGGTCCTTTTCAGAGTTGGATTTGCCTTTAAGTTGACGGTTGACTTGCATTTCACTTCTCGTGTTGTGATACTCTTGGTTTTTCAGTGCTCTTGCTTCGAGTATTTGGGTTGGATGTACTAGCCTTGTGCTTGGAGGTTGAAGTGATTACGGAAAGGTTGTCTTTTGTTAGGAGTACACGCCAGTCTCTTACTGGTGCGCCTCGTCCACTCAGCTGATGATGACTAATAGTGGTGTATGAGTTAAAGGTAGCATTTTTCGTAGCTCCTTTCTTCAGTTTACTTCCATCTCACCTAAATTTTGGTTGGTCGTTTTTAGGGTTTTTGGGATTCCTGTCCTGGAAATGATTCCAAACTTGCTCTATTAGGATTTACGTTATTTTTGCAAGCCTTAAATATTATACCGTATGTTTCATTACATACGCTTCTATTTCACCTTTCAAAAATTGCGATATCCAATAGCCGCCTTTTTGAAAATCTTCGTTTCCAATCTTTAAATATTGATTCTTGATACTGGTTGTCATGCAGCAGGACAAATTTTTGTAGCGATCTTAAGGCACGCTTGTACAGTGGCTTGCAGCCTATTAATTTGTCCTTAATCTTCTTCTTCTTTTATTACTTTTAATTAGGCTGTGTGCCTGTTTAGTACCAGTTTTCGTACCGGGCTATAACCCTTACGGTTTTTACTAGGCGTTGCTGGTACATTCCACTAACACAATCATTCTACATATATTGTCTCTCATTTGTCCATTTACATATATCTGTTATGTTACACATATTTCGTATGTCTGTATTATAACTTGGTCGCTTAAAGTGTTTGTACTATCCGTCTTAGTATTTTCATTTCTGTTGTTTCCGTACGTCTTCTTGTTTTTACCGTATCGAATCTTGTTTCAGCAGCATATGTTACGATTGTCCGAATTGCTGCTTTATAAATTCTGGTTTTTTTTTTCAATTCGAAGATGTTTGTTTCTCCCAAATTGTAGCGCTTAAACATGCTGCAATTCTATTCTATTCGCTCTTCAACTTCGAGCTGTAGTTGCACTTGGTTGTCATTGATACGCCTAAATAGTTTACGACCATTGCTTGTTCTAGATTTTTTCCATGGACGGCCATTTGCATCTGAGTGGTTCTTTCGAAGTTGTCATTGCTTTGGTTTTGTCTGTCGAAATTAACATGTTATACTGTTTCGCATTTTGGCTGAATTGAAATAGATTTATTTGAAGATCGTTCTCATCTTTTGCAAACAACACGACGTCATGCGCATAGCACAGGATTTAAATTGTTGCATTTCCCTGTCCTTAATCGCATTCCGCATTTGTGTGTTGGTCTGTAGATTTGTTGTAATCTGGCTGGTTATTCAATGGTAGTTAATATTCTGTTTAATATTCTATGTACATATGTTCAATTAATTCCTCTTGAAAGACTGAGAGTATGTTAACAGTGGAAGATTTGTGTGAATGAATTTAGTAGTTTTATACAGTTAGTTACCATTCTATATATTTTAATGACTTTAATTCTGTTTAAGCCGGTACGTTATAGAAGCGTCAGCAATTACCTGATAAAAGCATAACCGACCGACGCAAAACGTGTACATTAACTTCCAACTGGCATACGAGTAAACTAAAGTTTGAGATAGTTTCGCTAGCACTAAAATATATTCAGCTTTCACTAAAATGTTTAATTACCCTTGCAAACCTATAAATACTTCTTCCTGCATGCGCCATATGAACTTTCATTGAAGAGCACTCGAGCAGCTGCAGCACGTAGTTTCGTTCCCACTTGCTGGTTCCTTTCGGAGTTTTTATCAAATGAATTTCTAAGCAGCCTTAACTACGCTCTCATTATACAGATTGATTTGCAGCCCGTAAACGCGGCCATGTACAAACATTAAACTTGTAAATACGGCTTAAAAGTAGAGTCATGTTATTTAGGAAAGTTTAGAGGTTCCACACTAAAAGCTTATTTAATTATGTAAGTTACTAAGTGGCGAAGTTACACAAACTTCGTAATAAGCGCTATAGGAAATTTTATAATGGAGCTCCGTAGTAACGCACCAGATGTACTACGTGTGTTTAGCAAAGTTTTAGCTGGAAGATCTTATTACTTACTGCCATGTTGCGTATGTATGTTACTTGCCTAACAAATTACACACGCCTCTGCGTTGTTTCCCACCAGAAACACATACGCTTTCGACGAAAACCTAAATGAATAGCGGTTTTGCTGAAAATGCCTGCACTATTCAAATTATGTACTTGTATTTTTGCATGATCCAAAAGAAATTGAATTTTAATAGAGTAAATGAACGAAATAAACTAGGAAGTGTAAATAAGAGCGAGATAAATATTTAAGGTCCGAAATTCTTCTATTGCAGCTTTTAAATAAATGTTTTTTGTTATTTTCAAAATTACCGCTTCTAAAGCTAAAGTTAAAAAGCTTGTACATAATTTCCAAATTAATGAAGCGCTCTTCCTTTAATTATTGTTACACAGTGTCGTAGTCTAGTGTCATATATTTTTTTCTGTAAATTGGTGAAGCTGCTATATCGAGGCCTTATATTAATGTACGTCTCTCTGTAGACTATCTATAATTCTACATATAGTCGTTTTGGGAATAAGCGAGACATGCGATTTTAGAATATAGGATAAGTCCTTGTACTTGGTTGCCATTATTGGAATCTAGTTAGAAATTTAATTCCAACAAAGGCTACAGAGTCTGTAGAAGAAGCATTAAAAACAGTAAAATTCACTCAGCTATAGATGTATTCAAGGCTTTTCCCTGGAAGGAAAGGGCATTGAAATAAATGAAAAAAAAGTTAAATCATTTATGATTCGCTCACACCAACCTGATTACCGACATTTTTAAAGGCTTACAAATCATAATTGCACAATTAGCGGATGTCTCTGTCAAACTTGAATTAAACGTGAACTTCACAAAAACAAAGACGATGACTACCAACGACCTCTGTGGTCAGGACGAACTGTAAAAGTGTTTCTGAGTATATGTATATTTAGGCGAAGCTCGCACGGGCAAGTTGTGGAGCAAAATTTAAAAACGTGTGATAGGAAGAACGCCAACCATATAATGTGCTCCCATATATTTCACCCAGTCCCTCCTAATAAGAGATTCGCAGTGCTTAATGCAGTTTTTCCACTTACCTACATCATATTGGCTTAAAACTTCCTTCCAAACTTTTCTTACTTTTTTTACTTGGGGGCTGACATCAACGTATTATCTAGTTTTATACAGCATGCCCATATAAATTCAATGGGACTTAAATACAATGGTAGGGAGAAAGCCGTTGAACATTAATATTGGTTTTCTTTAGAAGCTCGCCATATTTGTTGTCGAAATTATTTAGGGTGGTTTTAACTAGATTCTAAGTTGTTTTTCCAACTGATTTTCTACCATTTTTAAAAATTTCTCTGTTCATATTTTTGTCATCATCTCCATGTTCAAGTTTTGAGTCTGAAGGTGATTTCACACCTCGGTAGGGAACTACCATAATAGCATGCATGAAGCACAATAGATCCCTAAACCTCTTGATTTCAATCTGGTATTACTAGTAAACTTATCATCATCTTTCAACCACATTCGTATTATTCTTCCGTTCTGGTATATCCAGGTTTCATCTAGGTTAATAAAAGTCACTTCTTCCACGCCATCAGCATATTCCAAATATTTTTAAGGAATTTGAGTTTGCTTGAGAAATTTCGACACAATCATGTAGTGTTTTTAATATTTTTTTATAGTAATAATAATAATCTTTATTAACGGTTATCCAACCATTTCAATACATAGTAAATATAATATGATATGTTGCCACGGTTTACATGTGAAACAATAACTTAATCATTTAAAGTGAGTAAACAATAACAATTACTAAGTTGCAACTAACATTATAAATTATAAACTAAACCTTATTAAAAAATATGTAAAAGGCTTTACCCAGAACTTCCCTCGTCGACATTGTAACACTAAATAATTTAAAAAATGAAATTAAGTTAGGAGTAAAAATATCTTCACGTTTCTAATAAATTAAATAAATTTTCAAATAAAAAAAACCTGTTACTAGAGGGATTTGAACCGCGCGGTTGCGACTGCGAACAAATCGCGTTGATCAATTTCTAGTAACGCTATGGAGCCCTATTCATATCGTTGCGTTTCAGCAGGCTAAACCTTCACGCCGGGCATGTATTAAGTTTCGTGTGCGAGGTGCGTTTCAACTAAATCAGGCAATGGAAAATTAATTATATTTTTTATATCAATAAACCAATACAGATAATTCTTTCACTAACAATTCCTTGATTCTTTCTTACACATTTCATACGCTGGATGTATACACTTATCTGTAATCGTTTCCAAAATACGTCGATGCTAGAGTTTATCCTGCAATTTCCCCCGTACGCTTTATTTAAACAATTTCTGTAGCAGTTGTTAAAAGCTTTCCACTAGTTTAAAAATCATCGAGACATATTTAAAACTAAGCTTGTAAATGCAATGTATGCATAAAATTCCTCTTTTTTCAGCCTTACAGCCTCGCCAAAAGATTTGTGCATTATGCGGCCTCAGGCCTAAAACCAAAATAAGTTAGGAGTAGAAATATCTTCAGGTTTCTAACAAATTAAATTTTTAAATAAAAAAAAGAAACGTTACCGTTTTATTCTGTATCTATTGGCTCCCATTTTTGGTAAGAATAAAGCTTGCGCTATGTACAAATTCTTACTTGTATCTATTACTAAGTTTTTTAAGGTGCTCACCCTGTATATATTTGTATGAAATTTTACCGGTTTCATTCGAGGTATGTGTATGCAAAATATCGTCTTCCTCCAACAAATATATTTTTAGTTATACCGCCAACAGACAGAGAGACGGAATTGAGAAAACCTGTTTTTCGTCATCTAGGGACCCTGAAACGTGAAGATCTGAATAAATCTGGAAAAGTAATTTTTTTCGATTACAATACATATCATTCGTCTTTCAGACGAGGGAAGTAAAAAAAACGCAAAAAAGATAATATTAGAATACCTCCTGTATTGTTACATTATTATATGACATTACAACTTATTTTTCTATTTGTCGCTAGTGTTATTTAATTACTTACGATCTAGAAAGGTTATCTTTAAATGAATTAAACGAGTTTGAAAATATATCTACATTGCACTGATTTCCAAAACGCATTATGCGTGAAATCCGTGCATTTACAACATAACTTTGACTATGAAAACTCACCTTAAACATATCATCTGATCTTCTTATCCTATTAGGAACTAAAAACATAATTTTTCTTAAAATATTTGGGCTATAAATGTAACCATGCAATAGTTTGTGTGGAAAACATAGAGCATGACTCGACGTATTTGTAAAGTGTCTAGGTTAATTATGTTACGTAAGTAGTCATAGCCTGTTAAGTCTTAATCAACTTGTTTTTTAACTGCATCATAACTGAGAAACTTATTCTGAATTTTTTCGATTTTTTCAATGTTAAAATTGTAGTAGGGATTCCATATCAGACTAGCATATTCGAGTATGGCTCTTATAATGCAGCAGTAGATGCTTTTTATACTTTCTATGTTGGTAAATTCAGATGTATGACGTATCATAAAACCAATAAGTTTCAATGATTTATTTTTTATGCTATCAATATGGCAATTAAAAGTGAGCTTATGATCAAATATAATTCATAAAACTTTTATTTCATTTGTTATCGTTATACTGGATCCATTTAGGGTATAATTAAATTCAATAGGTTTATTATTTATTCTAACAAATCTAATTATTTTGCATTTGTCTATATTAAGCTGCATACTATTTCCAAGGCACCAATTTTAAAGTTGAATGATGTCATTTTGCATTTTGTAACAATCTTCTCTTGTTGTTATGGAAGCATATAGTTTTAGGTCATGAGCAAATAGTAAAACTTTTGCAAATGAGAAAACTT
>CALNHX010001533.1:0-78402 GCA_940337035.1 Agriotes lineatus
CGGAAAGATATACATTTATTTTGGTGGGATAAGCTCATTGATGGTTTTCGCCTAATTTGTAAGTGTTTTATCTCACCTTTTTCATCATCCTACCTATCTAAATATTAGTCAAATACTGGACGTTCTACCTCACCAGGTTATTATGTGGACACGGCTGCAAAAACGTCTACACACGGTGGGTAAGAAGTGGTATCAACCGAATGTTTCGCCATAAAAATAATTTATTATAGTAATCAATTCTGAGAAATTGCATAAAGATATACGTACGTTAACATATCTTTTGCTGTTTCAAAAAATGTATGAAAAGATATGTCATAAGGTATAAGTTCTGAATTTATTTATTTTCTAGTACACATAGTTTTAGAATCAACTGCAAATCAAGCTCTAGTTAATCCATCCACACCATTCTTTTGATCACCGAGGTAAAGAGTTAAATGTTGTTCTCAAATCTCAGGCAAAATAATTTTTTGACGTTTCTGTAAAATGATCATATTTTACTTATACTCTTTTGCCTTTATACAAATTGCGTGTTAGTGATGAAGATGTACATGTTTGTTGTAAGAGGTTTTTGTGTATTTTTTTATATAATCTTGGTAAGACTAAGACGAATGCATGATTTCCTACTAGAATGTAGCCGGGCACTTATCGAAAAGTAAAAGGGGTTGGGCCAAAAATATAACCAATAGATGAACAAATGAGGTAGAATTCTATCATGCAACAGATTGAATTGGCGTTCTTAAAAAGCTATGCTATTATTCGCAATGTTCTGACAGCAAATTGTACATTGAATTTACAATGCAGACCAGTGGATGAAAGCTCCATTAGTATGCCAAGAGTGAAGATGAATACTTACAAACCAACTAAACTAATTATTACTATTCTTCAATAAATTTATGTTAATTTACCCTTTTACGTTGACTGAATGATTTTTTAGAGCTTTTGTAACATATTTAGATATTTTTCAGCAAAAATTGCCACAGTCTATAGAATTCAATAATTATTTAGTAATACATTGCAATGAACGTGTAATTGAAGCTAACATACAATTATGATAGGATGTAAAAAATTCATGTCATTGTTAGCTGTAACTAAAAAATGAAACTGTAATCATAGCAAGATTTGTCAAAAACAATAATGAGAAAATTTAGGGGGGAGGGGGGAGTAGCCAAGCGTTTGTGTGTATTTTGGCTTCCCACGAAAAGTAAAGTAAAAGCTGTAATAAATAGAAATTTTTAAAATTACGAAGTGTTTTTCACATGAGTGCAGTGTTGTTGGATAGGCTGCAGAGGTTTTCATTATTTCCTAGAGCCTCTATAGGTGATAAAGTGTTTTGGAGTGTTTCTTGGCGGTAATTTGTTCGTGGTCCAAATAAGAAGCGGAAGCCTTGGAGCCCAGGGTAGGCAACTACTATCGTGTGTCCCAGCGAAGCCCTAGCTGTCGGCACAGAAGCTGAGGTTGGAGCCGGGAGCAGCGATCAAACGACGAGAATCACACTAGCGATTCATGAGGAAGCTTGCAAAGTAGGCTAGCAGATAATGAGGTTGCCCAGTCTTCGAGGTAGTTGCTGGTAGCCCGATAAAGACCTAATAACACGTCGCGAAAGCATAAAATTAAGGTCAAACCCACGTTTTCCTAAAATAGATTCAGTGATTTTTCCGTTGGCGTCTTTTGTTCGTGTTTTTTTTTAGTGGCGTTGTTTACTTAAGTCATAAAACCTAGTTAATGCAGCGATATGCAATAGCAGACGCAATTGTTAAAATTTAAGCCTACTCCGATTTGTTTCTGTATTATAAATTGCGAGGTTAGGTGACTACACTATGAGATTGAGGATAGTTTCCATAATTTAAAAAATCCCGTAGTAAGGTATCCCATTAGTTAAATATTGAGTGTAGAAATGGGCACATTGAAGATCATAACAATTTATGTAAAAGCAAGTAATTTTACATATTTCAAATAATAAACCGGCAGGATGTACCCATATTAGATGGAGTCATTAATTAACACTAAAGATATAAAATAATAATGGTATAAGCGTAAGCGCTAGCTGATTGAATCATAATAATATATGCACGAGACATATAATGAAAGGTCTTACCTTTAAATTTATTTGTAGTATTTTCTGGAAAGTTTTAACATTTTTCAAATATTCAATATCTATGGTGATTTAGCTTCAATACATTTCTTTAAGAAACTGTTTAAATGTAGTTGCGTCACCTGTTAAACAGGTGTGAAATTGATTAAGCAGGTATCTGCGATTCGTCTTAGAAACAATACTACCATTAAATAATTTTATATAACGCAGATTTCGAAATACATTTTTTAATTCCCACGAGTTAAAAGCATATCGAGGAAATGGAAGTTTAGCTTTGTGACGTTTATGACGACGGTATAGCGCTTGCCATAACAAACCCCTTGCAGAATCGCAACAATATCGAACAATAGATATCGTGTTCAATGCCTGTGTGGTGTCACAAAATACAAGGTAGTTAAGTTGGGCGGTTTCACGACCGGAAACTAAAGTTGGAGGGTTAAGTGCAAACTTTGTCTGCTCGACAAGTCGGAAGTTCTAAACAACCCTACAAATATGGACTTAGCCAGAGGACGCTACTAAGGATTCTCTGTGTATCTTGGATCCAAACTTGCCAGTAAATAGGGTTACAGTAAAAGGCCATTCTAGTTCTTTCTGGGCCCAAACTTAATAATGTTTTCGAAGGGGGTCTAAACCGCACGTATTTTCAAACTATAGGACGAAGGACAATTGAACTTTGTATATATTGACGTTCTCTATATAGTCTGCTATATGGGCTATTATTTAAAATTTTCGAAAAGACGTAAGGTGCAGTTCAATATTTGTTATTGTTTTAATCAAAAGTCTTGGTTAATTGCATAATATAGGATCTCGTTCTAAATAATTTTATTTCTATCAACAATTATAAAAATTGCCTTCGAAAACCACTTTTTCAGAATCAGAAAATATGATAACGAATATTTCCGCAAAATCCTCGAGTTCGAAAATTTCCATATGTACTTTACTCAAAAGAAATCTGTGCATTCAAAAGGATAGTATACTACACTATAAGTCATGAAAGTGGTCTTTTGCGTGACGAGGAGTCTTGTTGCAGATTGCGAAGACGCTGTAGCGTCCGAGCACTTCTTTATAAGCCTTTGAGTCAAGCATAGATACTTTCAGAATGCGTGTTGTATGCTAGTTTTTAAACAGCTTTTATAAAAACAAAAAAGTTAAACGCACAAAAAACTTGTGTTTTTAATAATTAGACTTGCATTCATCACTAGGGATTTAATCGAGTCATAACAAATAAACAGTAAAAAGTAAAAATGATTAGTCAGGAAAAGAACTACTTTCCTGCTGCAAATAAGTCACGAAGGTAGACACTTTCACACCGGTTACAGAAATTTAATTATGTATAAAGAGTTAGTATCAGTTGAATTGTTTATTTAAATCAATTCTAGTACCCCCTCCGTGTAAATGTTGATTCTGCAATAGATTGGCATTAATGCCAACCAGATCACTCTTTCCTGCCTGGTGAAATTTCTCAAATAAGTTTTGAGACGTTTCATTGAAAAAAGTTCTCTCAGGGGTGTGTGTTCAAACAGGCAAAGTCGACAAAAACTCTAAAGCCTGTGGGCATATGAAGTAATAGTCACTTGTTCAATCCAAAATTTTAGAGATCTGTCGCGATTTGACTTTTTACTTTTCCTTGTTCTTTGTAATGTCCTTTGCTTTAATAATTTTTGTTTTACTCTTATAAGGGGTATATAAAGACGAACTATTTTAGTAGCTGCATATGATACTGTGAGTTTTTTATAGTAGACCGATCCAATACAATATGTCTATTGATTTCGTCTTCTTGTAACGTTAGCGTCAATAGAAAATTTATCTAAAGCATTAATATTATGCCAGAAATGTGTACGGCGCTTATTCTGTCACTATCACCGCTTGCATCGCCCTAACGCTCGAACAGAAGATAAGAAGACGTCCACCAGCGGTACGGAAAGTCTCGTACAAGCAGGCACGGCGTTGCTCTCACTCGAAGCGTCTGCTAAAGTATAAAAGTAAATTCCGCATCCACTTTACTTCACTTGATACTTCAGATCCTGATTCTAACTTGCAACTCTAGGTCCTCTTTTCGAGGTTCTGGCCTCTTTTTCTTGATACCTGTACCTAGTTCTACTTAGTGCTAGCGGACCCGACTGGTTGAGCATTTCTTTAACATAAATGCTGCACCCGACGTCCACTAGAACAATTTAACCAGATTCAACCGGCTTCACTGAGGTTATTATACTCTGAAAGCTCATTAAACCACTAGCATACCTGCAGCTAGAACGCTGCTGGTCCGATGACGCCTTTCTGGTAGCCCATCGAAAACGAATTACACTTCGCCGGAGCAGGCACGAGAGCGCAAGCGATCCTCCAACGGTCCCGACCAAACCAAGCAGTAGGTGAAAATTTCACGTTTCAGTTATTTCGCGGGTTCCAATATTATGTACCAAGTAAGCCCACGACTTGCCTGGCTTAATATATTAATTACGAACGGCACTAACACCGTCATCCTTCTAATTACATGAAATTTGTCCGCCCGCACAAGATAAACGAAACGGCGTCTTGTTAACGTTAATAGCGCTTGTTTCAGACCTATCGATACCGATTCGAGTACATTATAGCTACTATCCACCCGTGTCTACTCACATTACGAGTCCGTACAAAGTCCCACCGCCCTGGCGAGCAGGAATGCGCACAGGGCTGCAGACCGTTGCAAAAGCAGAGAAACGCACACCTTTTACCAGAAAGGATTTTTTAAATAATATTTTATGTATATATAACTATACGAGTTGTTTTTACATTGTTTATTCCTGCGTTTATACATTTGAGTAGAACGGACCTTTGGCATCCGAGTTTACCCTAGCCAAAAGTAAGGTAATTAAATTATTAAATTAAATTCAAAATTTCCGGAATAATCCAGTAAGAAACTAGAATACAATTTCAAAATGTTGTAAGTTATCTCTTATCAGTGACCCATCACTTCGTTTAATCATCATTAGTTAAGTTTTGTATTTCTTTATTGTTAACCCTAATAAAGGACTTTTGTACTCTATCCTATACACAGTTACAGTCAACTATCATCACTCTTGGGCAATATATCTAAGCATCGCCTTTAAACAATAAATTATGTATACGTTTTTACATTAATCTGAACATTATTTTACAATCTTCACTTGAACGTTTCATGAGCACTTAAATCATGTATTATCGCTGTGTTGGATTAAAGCATATATTTATATTTTTTATGTTTTAATGTCTCACTGTTTTTCTGTGGTATTCTCTTTCCTTTCCACTATCGTTGATGTATTCGTTTTTTGCCTTTTTTACAGTATTTTTGTATTTCTCTAAAAATGAGATTTTATCTAGGTTGTATGTTGGTAGTTTTTAATATTTTTCTTCTTTTTCCTTTCTTTATAATATACACAGTGGGCCAAAAAAACGGTACAAGTTTTGTACTCTCATATATCTCATAAGTTATTAATACTTTTAAATAATTAATATAACAGTAAAAAACTTTTCAAAAATGCAATTTTTTTGCAATCTACAAAGTGTAAACATTTTTGTTTTTCCAGAAATATTTAATGCTTTAATTATTATTAGAAAACTATGAGATATGGTACAAACTTGTACCGTTTTTTGGCCCACTGTGTATATCAATCGTTTTATAACGTCCTAGACGTCTTCCGATAACACTTCGCCATATTTCCCTTTCATTCCATAACTCATTTTCTATATTGTTTTCTTCCAGTGCTGCATTTATAGATTTATACCTTCTCGCCAGTTATTTCTGAGTGATTCCCTTTTTGTCTTTTTGGAGGTATCCATTCCAATATGCAATATGAGGTAATTTATTTTTTGCAGGTATCCATCCATTTTTTTTACCTAAAACGTTTTAGATGTTGACTATTGTCTTCATTACTGTTTATTTTGTCAATATTGGCATTTGTATTTCCTTATTAGGTATGCATTTATGAAATTCGCCAAATCTATGAAAAAGTATATAGTTTTATCTAAATTACATGTTGGTCAATAGAACTTTAGTATATTAAGCTTTTGCGTGTCATTAATGGAAACATAGTTAAATATCTACTACATTTTCTGGATGGCATGCAATTAGTATTGTTATGCCAGTTGTACTTTGTGTCCAATGATGAAAATATTATTTACATTCTATTTTATACTCACATAAGCCTGAGTGCAAAGTTGACGAGTGTGGTAGACAAGAATTTATAAAAGTTAGTGAGACCAACACGTAGAGGGTTTGGGTAATGATGATAACCAGAACCAAAAGATATTCATCATGTAAAAGGCTTGACAGCAGGTCATATAAAAATGGGGTGACAGTTTGCAGTCTATCCCATAAGAATAAGGATTTTGTCTTCGGTATGAAAACAGGAAAATGGTTTATATGTATAAAAAAGATGAAGGAGCCGTTTAGAAGGAAAAGGATTGTGTTATAGGAAACAGAAACCCGTGTAAAAAATGATCACATTGCCTAAATGATTTAATACTGAAAAATATATAATAATCTATATACAAAACAGGCGATAAAAAGTCTGGCGAAACTAATAATAACCAGTGCAGAAACAGTTTATAAGGAAACAAGAAACCTCTACAGAAATGACAACTAGATATGAGGGAGGTCTACATCATAGCAAGAAGAAGAAAAAGAAAATAACAAAGAAGATGAAACAGAAACATTTGATTCTGGCTTCTGTAAAGAAATTGTTATCAAGCAATTCAAGTTAAATTATTCCTACATGTAGTATATGGGGAGTAGGTACTTATTTTAAATGGTTTAGAAATATGTGCTTATTTGTTCTTCTATTTATTTGTATTTTGTGAATCGTTTTTTTAACTATAATAACCCTATATGGTCTACTTGTTGTTTAATCTTGCTGTTGGTGCTGACTTTCTGTGAAATTGTATTTATAACTTAGGTACATTTTCTATACTCTTTTAAACCATAGGTTCGCTTTATTCAATATACAAATAATGAAAATAAGTAGAAAAAGTAAAAGAGACCAGCTAATTAAAAACTGCTTCGCGTCGAAGACAATTATTTCAGTTGTTTCAGTAGTTTCGTTAATAATTTAATTAGTTGTGCAAACGCTTTGAACTGTAAATTTTATATAACGCACAAATCTGATAACACCAGCTGATATTCAGCCGTTCTAGTATTATGCTTTAAATTAATTTCAATTTAAATGCACGCTTTACTATTGTCGGGATTGATTGAAATGCACAATTATACAATTTTGCGCTTAGTTTAATCACGGCAGCATTTCCATGATTGGTAACAAAATCCTTACTGAGATGTAATTAAAAATGTGCTGCAATAAACAGCATAGTCAGGCAAGCGGTGTAAATTAATATTGCGCTGTCAACGTCTTTGAGAAACTAGGAAATGCAAGTCGTAGCGATATTCTGAACGAGTGAAAATGTCTGGAAAGTTATGGAATTCTTCCATGTCTGTTCATATTCTACATATAACTGAAGATGCAGTTTATCAAACAGAGGTTATGGAATATGGCAAGTACTGGCTGAATATGACTGAATACAGATACATATTCAAAACCTGCCTGTAAGTCTAACACGTGCTATAATGTGATTAAGTTTGATTCTGACCCAATGGCTGCCAATGCCGGATTGAAAATATATTAACATCGATCAAGACCCAATCTGTATAAATCATATAACAGGAAAAGCGTTTTCCCCTTTGAATACACGGTTTACACATGGTGACTTTTACAAACTAATTATTTTTATTAATTTAACAAAACGTGTAACTGTCAGAATCCAAGTAACGTTAACGTCATCAAATATTAAATGTGCAAAGTATACTCCCACTGGTGTCACAAAATAGTTTTTTCATATACTGTACGGAAATTTACTGTATTTCGAAGAACAAAATCGTTTAGAAAAATGGTACTTTTCTGCATAGCAACACTTTTCTCTATAGCAAAGAGAAATCGTTTAGAAAGTCGTGCATTTCTGTATAGTAACATATTTCTGCGTAGTAACGCACAGTAAAATATTAAAATGTACAGTTCTTTATAATTTTCAAGCATTTTTTCCAGTACGTGAAAAAATGTGCAACACGTGAGAAAAGTGTTTTTCCGTGCTCGGCGAGTTTTTAATCCCGGCTTCGCCTCGAGTAAAAAGCTCGCACCTTGCACAGAAAAATCACTAGAATATGTTATTGAAATTATCTGTAACCTCTACTTTTCATTTTAAGGATTCGAGATATTTTCAGTAATTGTATATATCAGAATTGGCTAAATAATGTACTTCCTAATTAAGTATTTAGAGACATATGAATTCTAGGAAGTCGTTCCTTTTTCTTTCTTCTAGAGTACGGTTATGTATGATATGGCTGTACAAAAAGCAATTGTCGGTTTTTAGTGAAGTCATTAGCAGAGTTATGAATTTTATTAATTATATTATGCTTAGATTATTTGTATACATGCACTAAATAGAAGTAAAATAATACTATGAAATTAAATTGAGAGTGCATCATGGATTGATAAAAGAAAGAAGGTCTCAAGGTTTTAAAACTTAAAGTTTCTTATCTTTCGTGTTAGAAATTTTATAAGTGAGGATGGTTTTTGAGTTTCGGCTAGTAGACGTTCAAGGTGATGTATAAGAGCTCAATAATTCACTAATTGTCTTAATGGGCTTTGTTGGGAGGCGAAACATGGCAAAATTATGAGAGGTATAAGTTTCGAGGCGGTATCAGTCAATGATTATTCAAAATTGTTAGAAAAAATTGGATAGACCTTAGGTAGGTACTTCCAATATGCCTATATAATAAGAGAAAAGAACGTTATACTACATATTTATTTTGGCAATGAATAGTTTGAATCCGTTGCAAATCTTAAATTATTCAAAGCTAATTCGTTTACGAGTTAATAAATGGACAAATACAGTGTGTGCTAAGAATAGCCAAAGAAAAACGGTAACGGTCTAGTTTGTGTCACTTTGGCATTTAATAATCGCCTTGGTATTTAACCATTATTCTGCTAGGAATAAAACTAAACTGTATTTCTTACATTGTAGTAATTAGATTAAAACTTATTGCACATTTAAAGCTTGCAACGAATATTTCGCGTGCTAGAATAGTGAAGTGCAAGCCAGCGGAATATTGATCTCGTGTGCTATTATTAGAACTGCATGCGACGGTGTGACTTGGTTTGGTGCAACTTGGCCCGTTAGAGGCAGCAGGGGGCAGTTGCTTTCCAGTTAGTGAACTGTGCGTGTTGCCCGAAACGAAAGGGACGCCACGCAAAGTATTATAAGTGCCAGCTTGTGAAAGCATCTCCGAGATACAGCAGTTCATAGCCAGAAGCTGCTATTTCATCTGCCATTTAAACTTTGAGAAAGCCAGCCGACTTTGCTAACGCCAGAAGCCTGTGGGGGCAACTTCCAGAGTCTAGGAGCTGAACTCTTCGTTATTTTGTAACAAGCTGCCTTTAGCTAGTTTAATTATCGTAAATAAAACACAAGTTTGAATGCCTGGAACGTGAAACCGGAAGCCGAACCATAATAGCGATTCACGAAGGAATTGCAGCAAATTACGCAATAGCTTCAACGACCATGCTACTGATTTAGCTAGTCAGAACAAGGCGCTGGCATGATTCCGTCGACACCGCTGGCATCATTCCGTCGACAGGTCGCGTCAGCTTACTTTAAGCTACTGTAGTCAGGGTCGTATTCAGTGAATTCAAGTGCGGAATTTAAACATTGCGTGTAGATTCAGCATTAAGCTGGTGGACTGTTTCTCGCTACTATTAATAGCGCAAATAACACTCTGTATTACCATTGTGTATTCTTTATATATATTTCCATGCACGTATATTCCTTTTACAGAGTATATATCTTTTCATGTAAACTGTTTCATTTTCATTTCTTGCACGATTTGCATGTACAATTACAAAAGTATTGGTGATCAAGAGCAGGTCGGAACTCTCTATACTGACATTTCCCTTTGCTGCACTAAGTTGAGAGCGGGTTTTGTGCTTCCACGACTGAGTTAACTAGCAAACAAAGGGCAATTCAAATTCGTAGTAAAGTAGAGTATAGGGCAAGGCAAAAAGCCCCATTATAAAACCTATATTTTTTAAACTATTATAAACACATGCAATACTTTGGTTAGATAAGAATCATTTTTAGCAAAGCCATTTCTTTCCATTTTTGGAAAACCTACTGTGTATATTCATATTCACAAAGAATTTATGTTGTAGGTTGCTGAATGTATATAAACGTGTTCACAGTCTGCAATATTTAAACATAAATTGATTCGGGTTTCATATTTTTGAAAACATGTATCAATTTGTCAATTATTTAGTTAACATTTTTTATAATCTTGTCTCGTAAGTCGTCTGAGGTGTGTATTGGAGTTTTAAAAATAGAATTTTGTACGTATGGAAACACAAAATACTCTAAAGGAGTTAAATTGCACAATATTGGAGGAACTCGATCGTCATTAGTTAGGCTATTATCGTAAAATCCCCTCAGATATTTTAGACTAGCTTGCGCAACGTATGGTCTATCAGAATAATGTTGGAAAGGGCCATTTTGAATTTCATGGTCGTGGAGTTGGTTTATAAACAGTTCAAGAATGATATGGCGATATTTTTCTACGTTTAAGAATTCTTTAAAAAAAATGACTGAACATTCTCCTTCTGGAAAACGAGCAATCCATGCTCCAATTTTTAAAAGATGTGAAAGACTGTTATGGAAGCAATGCAGATTTTCAGTGATCCATATAAGCACGTTTTGAGAATTGACATAGCCAGTAGGATAAAACCATTATTCGTCACTATTTATTCAAAACTTTGTCATTATTAAGATTTTTCTGAAACCACTGGCAATATGTAACTCTCTTAAATAATCTGGGGTAACAATTTGGAAGTTGGTAGTAAAGCAGATTAGACTTTAGTGGTCATAGTTATCACATCTCTGATTTCAGATTCTTCGTTTCTATTCGTTGTAATATTAGTTCCTCAATAACTAAAGTAATGTAATACTTCTATGTTGTCTTCATCTATTGTTGCATTTTGTACATGTCTATTTGACTTAATTTATTTCAGGGTTTTTGTTTTGTTTAGAAAACGTTTACTCCAGTAATTAGAAAGACGCCTTAGAGGAATACATTTAGAGAATAAGAAGGGTAAATTTTCAAGGTTCTGCCTAATTTGTCGATTGCTTCTTATTGTTCTGTATTGTTTTCGAATAGAACTTGCTTCTAGCTTTTACCTTTTCTACGCTAGACACCCTTAAATTTGGTAGGTCTGCTATTTTTCATTAATTTGACAATGTAACTCCAGAAAATGTAGCTTTAGTGACACCTAAAAGTTCCCGTAGAGTTTCACTCAATAGAATGTAAAATTGTAAGGGGGGGAAGGGTTATTAAATCCAAAAAATCTATAAAAATTGGAGTTGTTTCAGTTGGACTATTAAAATAGAAATTCACAATAATATCGATCTCAATTATTTGATATTTTGCGTTTACTTTTTGATAGTTACTCGTATATCTTTAAAGTCTAATCGCTTATCCAAGTTCGTTGTAATCTTATATTATAAGAACGCATGCCGACCGTAAGCAAGTGGCGCACACACATGCCGATCGCGCCGCAACACGCAGCATGAAGGACCCGCATACTGGGCCGGACGTAGGCTGGCTACCAGCTTAAGCAAGCACTGTTATTGTTAACCTTTCTTTACGCTGGCAGGGCCAGACGTAGGCTGGCCACGCGCGTTCTAGTATTCTTATATAAAAACACGTTCTGTGTCTGGCTGCGCCTGTAACGTTTTCATCGTCACCGAGTGGGAGCAGTTCGACTTAGACCTGTGCTTCATAATGCAACGATAAGCATGTGCATTTATGTAGAATTCTTCGTCCAGTGCGGAAAGCATTTGCTTACAACTTAGAATCGAATGCGATGTTTTTTCTCTTTGTGATTTAATGTAACTCCGGTTATTAAGTGCTTACATTTAGAAAGCTTAAGATGTATTTATCTATTTTCTACATAATTTTGAACACCCTTTAATTGTTATTCGATCTAGCAAAAGTTATTTTCTTTATCAAATACGTTAAAGTAATGTCTTCTGGAATTTCCTTATTTGCAATAGCAATCTGTGATCGGCTCAAAGGCTAGTAGATTTATAATGTAGTGTAGATGTTAATAGGGTTGGCGCCTGATAGTCTAATCAAGAACAATTGTGTGTTTTATTAATTTAAGATAATTCTTTTAAATCAATAACTTCTTTAGTAGCTATATGTAACTAGGTACCAGTTATCAGGTGATCTAATACTATAATATATCCTCAACTTTTTTTTTTGTGAAATATTGAAAGAAACATAATGACGTAGAGCTGTGTTGGTTCTATTTGAGAGCCATCTTAATGAAACACATATTCTATTGTAATTTTTTTATCCATCTTAGATTAAGTATTTTATTTTAGTAGTGCATGTAGGTGGACATATTGAAAAATACAGAATTGTCAAAAGTTTAGAAAGATTTGTATATCTTGCAAAGGGTTTGGGCTGCTATTATAAAATTGTATGTCATTAAATACCGGGTGGACATAAACATCTGAGATCCCGGTAGCCATGGAATTAGCTACTTATAAATGTTGGTTAGCATTATACATATTTCAATTATAATAAGTATTGGTACAAAATGTAATAAAACACAAATAAGAGGAGGAGAATGTGCCCCAGATTCTGCAGTTTAGCCTACGACTCGATTATAAAAATCTCCTGTTCTAACTTCATTACTTATTGCAATCTGTAATAATTTTTGACATATAGGAATATTAATTGTGATGACATTAATGACATTTAGTTTAGTTGGATTCATCACTTCAATAGCGCGGTGTTGATTCCAAAGGTAATGTGATATCAGATATTTATGGCCACCCGGTATAATATAAATTTGAAGTCATTTGTGAATTCTGGGATGTCTTATATTGTAAGTAAGGCAGTTACCTTGATTGTTTCAACACCAAATGACATGCGGTTTATTTTTTTTCGCTCTTCTATTTTCTAAAACTTCAAAAGAACTGAATAACATAAATGATTTGAAGTCCCACATTTAGAATAAAGCACTGCAACGTATGTCTTACTTTTTTCGACTTTCCGAAGTTGCGCTAGCGCCTATGTTGTAATTAAATGGCTGTCACCGAAATGACAACCACAACCAATGGCTTCAGCTACCCTCTGAAGCACGACTGCCTGCGATTTTATTACCACTACCGCTGCTTAACCCTTGAGACCATTTTACCTGCTCTCGGACTATGCGGCGATGTAACCAGAATATTTCAAAAACAATTTAACTTTTAAAAATTTATGGCGATTGTGACACATAGAGATGTACAAATTACTTTGAAATATTACCTGTCTAAAATTTGTGTAGTACTATTAAAATATGTAAAGTATTATTGCTTGATTAATTATTACTCAAAAAAGAAGAGGGAGTAATAGTTCCTCTATTCTTCTATTGAATTTGTCCGGGCTCAAGCTGTACACCTGCTGCTGAAATTAGTTGAAACTATTCGAGGATTCCACTAGACATAGCAGTAAATCATGTAGTTTAACCCTTGTAGTTCACCGGGTTAGCTATTAGGGAATGAGCCTATCTTCCTCCTACACAGACGTCAAACGCATAAACGCAAAGCTAGATATGCTTAATAAATGCTGCGAAGCCGAATATCTGCTAGTGGAGATAACAAAATGGAGGTCAGGCTGGCGTTCGGTAGTGATTTTTCGTGGAAAAGGGCTCTGCTCTGAAAGGTGAAAATATAAAACAAGCGTAGTGTGACAGTCATTTGCGAAAGATCAAAAGGAATGTTAAAAAAGCTTAATTTAAAATTTATTCGTCGTCGCTTTATAAATAATAAATTCAAAAGCAAGTTTATTGGACTTTTTAACATACGTTAATGGAGCGGGCTTGGTAAATACAAAAATGGCCAACTTTTCCATTAAGCCGTGCGACTGGCGAATATGTCTCAGAGCATAGAACTTTTTACCAAGAAGCTTGACAGGATATAGAATTTGAAGGTAATTTCCTTGCCGAGATCTCTTACTGAGAGGCCACTTGAAATTGAAATACGTGTGTAGACATTGTAGGTTATTTATATAAATGCTGTGTTTTATAAATAACAGTATGTCCTATGTTGAATTCTCGAGTCAGACGAGAACATTCGAATTATTAACCTATATTTGACACCTGCGAAACTAAAACAACAAATAATCAAATGTTACAAATAATGAATGAAAACCACACATTCTGACCACCAGAAAATGAAGAAAGGTACAATATTTTGGACATATAAACGGAGAACTACTCTAATTAATAGCAAACAGAAAACGTGAAGGCAAAAGTGGATTGGCAGAGAAACTCAACACAGTGAATGAAGTTAACAGTGAAGCTATTCTTTCAATTTGCTACTGACTAAAGATGACGTCATTTAACTAAAATGGTTATTGTCAATATGCAAATCGGGAAAGACATTAGGAGAAAGAAAATTTAAATCTTTTTTTGGTCAACTTTTTACTGTATCTATTTCGATTCATCTACACGCTTAGTACTTAAAGAATGCGCTCTATTTTACATTTCTTATCGTTCTATCAGAAACAGATACAAGACGATTATATTTTTGGGAGTAGGTTAAGCAGGTTAAGGGATACAATTCCCAGCGATAAGTGTAGAGCAACTATAGACGCCCTAGACATACCTTCTACTTAGCTCAGAGCGTCGTACTTGGCGAAGAGCCACATCCTATGCAAGGTAGTTCTGTTACCGTAGAACATGACCAGGGAAGGTCGATAAATAATCTACCCTAATTTAGGATACTAGAAACAATTACTCAAATGCTTAGCAAATTTGCTTCGAACAGAATGAAACCAATAAAAAAACAACAACTACCGGTAAATAATACTTTTCAGTGGCACACATGTATTCCCAAATACAGGTGAACCGCAAGAGGATATTAATGCCTTATTAATGACTACATTATGACTAATGAAAAACTGGTTAAGTTAATAACAGACGCAAGAGCAGAGCATATAAATTCCGCCTATTATCTACCAGGAGATCGTATAAATCATTTCGACATATTTCCATTAACAGGCAGACACAAGACAATCTAAATAGATATATTCAATAATACTGAATAATAAGGATGTATCAAGATAGACTCGTTTAATATTTATATAAAAGACTAATTGGCAATAATGTAAACCGAGAGTGGTAAGATCTAAAAACAATAATAAACAGAGCAGCCTACGAATCCTTGGAAACAGCGAATAAAGGTAAAAGAGAAGGATATCTACAATATTTGCAAAATAAAACACAAGAAAATCTGAAAGCATATAAAGGGTGTGAACGTGGGGATTTCTTTTTTTAATAATATGAATTATGGCTGTTTTTCCTGCTAAATTTTAAATAACATTTTCCCGCAATCGCGGCTCTATATCATCATAAACCCGACCTATGTTATGCTTTAGCTCGTCGACTGTGGATTTTTCGCGTAGACGCTGTCCTTGGCAAAGCTCTAAAGAAAAAGTTTAGAGGTGTTAGACGGCATAAACTTCCGGGCAATTCATGTCATTTAGTTAAGAAATCACAGGGCCAGGAAACATTTTTCGCAGTATAGCTATTCTTTCTCCTACTGTGTGATATTTAGCGCCATCTTGCCAAAAGAACATATCCCCGAGATCCACATTCTCTCAATGAGGCCGTAAGAAATTTGTCAGCATGTTGCGGTAACGTTTGTCATGAACAGTAATCTTTTCGCTAGTCTGGCTTAAAAAATAGCATACTAAGGGCCGGTTCTACAATCCAAGGATAAAGTTATCCCGGGAATAAATACCCTAGAAACGATTGTTGTAACACAGAAAACTATGACAATTATACCTCGGATAGCTTATTCTAAGTATATACTTGCATTGTAGAATCGGCCCTAAGTAGTGAAGTAATGCCAAAGTGGTTCCAAGAGATAACGGTAGAGGATAGGCATAAAAACGACTATAAGGAACTAGAATATACAAACAAAAACAAAGAAAATGCTTGGTAGTGACAATACAGAGTGGACCAAAAAACAAACGGTACAGATTTTATAGCCCCGTATATTCGTAGGTCGCTAACATCTTTATATGATTACTATACCATCGAAAAGCTCAATCTTTATAGATGGAAATAAAGCACTTTTATTCCAAACACATAGTACCAATTCAAATTTCTTCGTGGTTAATAACGCTATGCAAAAAATGCTGTTTTTAATGAAATTATTATTTAGACTTTAGGAAATACAACAGTAATAACAAATACTATTTAAATAATTATTAAATATGCTATCTAAAACAATGGTTCAATATGTCCATAACACAGGTCTGCGACCAAATTTTTTTCTTTAAAATAATGGGTGATTCTTATGTATTTTGGTGCGCTGAGTTCGGAAATGCCCTCAGTTTTTTCCCAGCACGTAAGCATTTTCCGCAAAATGCATTTTTCTGCGGGATTGCCTACCTTAAGGCGTATATTTATGAATATGCCGAAAAAAGTTGTTTTTCCTATTCGGCTTCATAGTTTTATATTAGAAACTATGAAATATGATAAAAATTAGTATATTTAACAGTATTAGTCAGCGTATGAATCATGGAAACCCATTACCTTAATAGTATGCAATTAAGGTTTATCGCTTTTCTTCGGTGTTTTCAGATTCCAATGTTACTGTAATAAATGTTTTTGTTATTAAAAGTACATAAACAGTGGCGTAACTTCAAATTTTGGGCCCGGGGGCCGTGATCTTCACCGGGCCCATTAATTGCCAAGTGTAAGTCCTATTCTTACCAAAGCATTTTTGGTTATCATTTTTCAATTATTTTTTTAAATTCATAAACAGAAACACCAAAGCAAAATGAACAATAGCGAGTCTTTTTCTCGAACTCATTGAAACTTTATACGGGACCGAGTTTGGACCTGCCGGGCTTTAAACTTCAGGAGGGGCCCCCTGAAGTTCAGGGCCCGGGGGCCGCTGCCCCCTTTGCCCCCTCGGTAGTTACGCCACTGTACATAAATAAATAGGAGAAATTCTTTCTGGTAATTTGCGTAATTGTGGTGAACATTATTGACAAATGAAACCTGGATTTTCCCATTGCCCTATATATACCCCTCGTAGTCCTTCGATTTGTTCATTTCAATTTAAATATTCTTAAAGTGTCTTTCAAAATGTCTTCAAGAGCTTGTGTTAATAATCCTGATAGTTTTTGTTACATTTGTGGCGAACTTGTATTAAAAAAACAATCTCGAAGTATTACGGAGTTTATTAAAAAAGTGTACTTTGCCTATTTTGGTGTGAAGATCGGAGATCAAGAAAAATCTTGGGCCCCTCATGGAGTGTGTTCAGGCTGTGTTGAAGGACTTCGCATGTGGTCTAAAGGAAAGGTGAAATCTTTTCGTTTTGGGGTGCCTATGATTTGGAGAGAGCCGAGAAACCACGGCGATGACTGCTACTTTTGTTCTTGCAACATACAAGGGTACAATGCCAAAAATAAAAAAGATATATGTTACCCAAACATGCAATCTGCACTTCGGCCTGTGCCTCATGGACCCGGTATTCCAGTACCAGTGCCCCCACACGATTTTGACGATTTGCCAGAGTCATTAGAGAGCGAGTCAGAGCAGTTGGATGATGAGTTTCAAGTCGAAGACTGTGGACCCCAACAGTTTTCACAAGAAGAATTAAACGACCTCGTTCGTGATTTAGGGCTTTCTAAAGAGTCTGCTGAATTACTGGGCTCTAGACTTCAAGAAAAGAACTTGTTGAGATCTGGAACTTTATTCTCTTGGTACAGAAGCAGAGAAAAACAATTTGAATCAAATTTTTCTCAAGATGGCGAACTTGTATATTGTTCTGATGTTCCCAAGTTGATGTCAATGTTTAACATTCAACATGTGTCAGATGAATGGAGGCTTTTTATTGACTCGTCAAAAAGAAGTTTAAAAGCAGTTTTGCTACACAACGGCAATAAATACGCTTCTGTACCCGTGGGGCACTCTGTGCATCTAAAAGAAAAGTATGACAACATGGCTTTTATCCTTGATAAATTGAAATATAAGGAGTTTGGATGGCCTATCTGTGGTGATCTCAAAGTCATCTCTATGGTGCTTGGACAACAAGGTGGCATACGAAATTCCCCTGTTTCCTATGTGAGTGGGTAGCCGGGAAAAAGCACAGCACTGGAGCCAAAAAGTGTGGCCAACGAGAACTTTGAAGGTTGGAGAAAAAAATGTTCACTTTGAGTCTTTGGTTGATCCCAAAAAAGTGCTTTTACCCCCACTTCACATCAAGCTTGGACTGATGAAGCAGTTTGTCAAGGCATTGCCAAAAGATGGCGAAACGTTCAAATACCTTGAAAAGAAATTCCCGGGACTGTCTGAGGCAAAGTTAAAGGAGGGTGTTTTTGTTGGCCCGGACATTCGGAAACTAATGAAAGACGATCAGTTTGAAAAGGTGATGAAAAAAGCTGAGAAAGAGGCGTGGATATCATTTAAAGAAGTTGTGACTAAGTTTTTGGGGAACAATAAGGACCCGGATTATGAAGAAATTGTAAATAAAATGTTGAAATGTTTTAAAACCTTGGGGTGCTCCATGAGCTTGAAACTTCACTTTTTGAACTCCCATTTGAGTTATTTCCCAGAAAACCTTGGTGCCGTAAGTGAAGAGCAGGGCGAGAGGTTCCACCAAGACATCAAAGAAATGGAACGGAGGTACCAAGGACGATGGGGTGTGAATATGGTGGGAGACTACTGTTGGATGCTTCATAGACAACTTCCAGACATCCCACACAAACGGAAAAGCTCAAAACGGAGTTTTGGGGGAAAAATGTAGATATTATAAAGAATTATAAATCCTTATTGTATATACTACATATTATTTTTATCAAATTGTATTTAAAAATGTAAATAAATTACTAGTAATATATATTTTTTTATTTCAAAATGCATTTTTACCTATATGTACTGCGGGTTTTGCATAACTTTCTTTTTCATTTTGCGGAAAATCCCTACGTGCTGGAGAAAAACTGAGGTCATATTTGGACTCAGCGCACCAAAATACATACGATTCACCCATTACGGTGAAAAAAAATCAAAAAATTTCAATTTGCAGGCCTGTGTAATTTTTATCAACAATCACATGCAATTGTCTTTGCAAGTGTCCAGGCAGAAGTGCAGAAGCTACTTGCTTCTCAGGCAGCTGAATCCAATACTAATTATGCGTACCTACCATTTTCTTCAGGACCTCGATTAATCAAAAACGAAAACTAAAATCACAGATACCAAGTGAGGTTGACCAAACAACCAAACAAATAAAACAAAAGTGCCTACTAGTTTTGTTGCAGATTTAAGTTCACATTATTAAAAGCTTCCGTTTTCGCATAGCCTTCATTAAAGTGAAATAAAATCGAATTGAACCGTTGTATTATTACAAATTAAATATATTATCAATTTCCAAAGTGTAAGAATTTCGTTTTTCCAGTAAATATTTGAATTCAGTAATTATTATTGGAAATATATATATTTACACTTTGTACAGTTTTTTTTGCCCACTGTGTATATGTACAAAGTTAATAAAATATGGTTCGGCACAAAAAAAAGATATCCAACGAATGAACGACATCAATACTGTGGTAAAAGGGCCTAAGGGTATAAGTCGCCTTATCTCATTTTTGATTTTATTGATGCCCCGCGTCCAGAGCAATGTCGGGCATCTAAATACGAGAGAATATAAGTCTACATGCCATAACCGCATTGTTACAGCAAGTTTTCTAAATGGGATATGTAGATTTATTCCCTGAAAATTCACTAAAAATTGATAAAAAACAAATTTAGTCAATGGAAAATAGATACATGTGTACTAATACCCCGAGTCAAAGCTTTTCGTAAAGTTATCTGCAATGCCAGAACAGCATATGTTAACTTATACCCTTTTGCCATTTCATAACTTTCCGTTGTTGTTGGAAACAAATAACTTATGTACACTTATACTACGAGTGCATTTCCATGCAGGTGCAATAGCGTGTTTTAGCGGTCCAGTTTTCCAGTGTTATTATTAGTTATTATAGTGTAGTAGCCAAAATCGACACACGCTCTCGTGCGTACAAAGTTTTGCAGAAGTGCTGTAACAAGAACTTAACCGGTAAGTTTACACATAACCTCACATTATTCGAACTCGAAACCACATATTATTGTGTAATTTATGTCTACATATGCTGTTTTGTCATAGTAATTATTTATCAGAAAATACATATTCCGCGAAATTGCAAAAAGCTATATGTCAGCTTATACCCTTTTGCTATTTCATAAAATGAATAAAAGAAAATGCGATAAGGTATAAGTTCCGTATTTATTTATTTTCTAGTAGAAATAGTTTTAGAATCAATAGCAAAGCAAGCTGTAGTCAATAAATCAACTTCATTCTTTTGATTATCAGCGAAAAGAATTAAATGTTGTTCTCAAATCTCCAGCAAAATGGTTTTTTGATGTTCCTGTAAAATGATCAGTTTTGACTTATACCCTTTTGCCTTTTCACCACAGAATAGTACTATCTATATTTAACTCAGTTCCTAAAAGCACTTGTAACAATTATAGGGAAATGTGTATATGCACTATATGCAAAATAATAACCTACTAGTAGCAGAAGGGGGGCTAAATAAACATAAACAATATTTTTATTATAAAACGAATTATTCAAAACGGAAGAGAAAATGCACCTGCACCTTCAAAGAGTCAACAGAAAAAGATGTGAGAGGTATTAACCCTTAAGTGGGGATGTCCAGGATACCCTGTACATATAAATTTATTAAAATTTTGTCACTTTGATTAACTACCGCATCCATCTCTTTAGTTTCTTCAAGCTACATTTTGCTTAAGTATCTTGTAGACTTATATGAGATTCATATATGTAGTTTAAGACAAAAGTGTTCCTACCTCGAGATGTTAGCTTAATGAGGTTGGTCTGTGACTTTCTTTCATTAATTTTCTCTATTACTATATTTCATTTTTGTGTGTGTAGTAAACGTTACCACTCCAGTAAACTATGTTAAAACATGTATGAATTATCTAATTTAATAATTATAGACTAGCGATATATACAGGGTGAATTAGAACAACACCGATAAACCTTCAGGATTGATAGGGGTATCAAAATAACTGCTATAAGATAGTGAATCCATGTCCGAAAGTTCTCTCTTGTGCTACAAAGTATCTTAGGTTCACTACGTAATACGTACCTGCTAATTAGTTTATCTGCCTAATATATCAAGGAAAATATTACTTTTTTGTGGACAGGTTTCTTATCTCGTAACACTTATTTCGTCCCATCTATCATTTCTGAGAGTATGCCGGTGTTGTTCTGATTCACCCTGTATATATAGTAAAAACATTATAACAACAAAAAATAATAAAAGACTTACGTTCTATAATTCTATCTCCCTACTTTAGGGTTAATAACGAGAGAAATATCAATACATCTTATTCAGGTCATATAAAATATATATAAAAATACTAACTGAAAACTGAATATAGAACTCAGTATGATAAAATAAATGGCTTACGTGACCAGAGGTATTAGATAAGGGCAAAGTGCTCAAAACACTATTTTGATTGGATGTGAAACTAGGGTGGTGAGAAAAAAAGACCAACAACGAATGGAAACGGCTGAAAGGAAATTGAGGCCACTTGTTGGATATACACAACAGGATAGGAAAACTAATGAAGAAATAAGAGAAAAACTGCAGATAATAGAAAGAAATGAAAGCACAAGAAACTATAATGAAAAGAGAAAGGAATACACGGAATATATGCCAGCAACAAAAATACGACGAAGAGCTTTGGAATACTAGATGAATAATAAATATGTGAATGAATAACTGCAGATCAATAGGCCGTGTAATATTGAGAAGTAAAAACATATAATTATTATATTTATTATATCAAATGGTAATAAAAAAAATTCTTTGTTTTATTACACGCGAGTATTGGTATTTCGAATGTAAAAATTATTAAGAATTGACCAAGATACAATTTAGTTTTTACACTTCTGCCTCTACTTCCTATTGCCATTGGCATAGTCACAACAATATTTAAGATACGTAATATCGCTAAACAAATTCAGAGAACATCTTTACCGAATTATAGACGTTTCGGTAGGTCTACTGGAACAGATGTTTGTTATGTAGCTATAGGCAAGGAAACAGATATATCCAAAGATACACATTTGCTAGCTTACAGCTTTACAAAATCAACAATGAACAACTGCTTATTATTTTATGACACATTTTGACTTAATGTGGAAAACTGCATTGGTGTTTGCATTGATGGAATACGGGCCATAGCGGGAAAATTTGTAAGCCTGCACTGCATGTATTTATACACAGACGGAATCCAAACGGTACTCTTTTTGCAATGGTTGACCACATGAGAAGTGGTCATTGGCAATTATTATTTTATTGAGAATATACGTTGTTATTATACTGAAAAACTATTTAACAAATTAAAATATTCTGTACACTCATCAGTAAGGAAAAAATACTAAAATATTTCATTGTGATTTCAATTTTTGGTTGTGATTTATTTAAAGTCTAGTAATTTTTGAAATTTAATACATTTTGTAAACAAAGCTTTCATTGTGATGAGTAACAGACGGGTAGACAACTGCTTAAGTGTTGTACACACTAATATTAAATCACTTTTGCTTACATCCGATAGTAACTGCACTATTGAATCTGAGACGTGTGAACATGACTCAGTATTTTTGTAAAATATCAATTAATACATTTAAAAAAATAATCCCACATTATGTACTTTTCGAAATTTTTAGTATTTTAATTTTGATAATTTTTATAGAGTTTTGCAAATATTACCGTTGCATCAACTCTACTATGTGAGAGATATGCTAAATTAAGCATTATAAGTAATTCTATTATAAACTTATTTGATCAATATGCCCCGCGGATAACTATTACAATGAAAAGAAAAGCTGCACCTTGGTTAACGGATATTATAGATATTAACGATACAAGTTTGATTATGAGCATCTTAACGAAACGAGTTTCGTTGAGTGCCACAAGCAAACCTGTATTGTTAACTATTTTACCTTCATCAATAAATTCCGGTTCAATGTATTCTTTGTTTTGTAAAAAAGGGTGCGGTAATAAAGCTCTTAATGATACTCAAATTAATTTGGTAAATTGTCTATAACAACACTGCTGAAGATAATAGATATTAACGATACAAGTTTTATTGTGAGAATCTTAACGAAACGAGTTTGATTGTCAAAATGAGGAAGTGAGCCGAGTTCTGCAGCAATCAAACGAGTTTCGTTAAGTGCTACAGGCAAACGTGTATTGTTAGATACTTTATCTTCATCAATAAATTCCGGTTCAATGTATTCTTTGTTTTGTAAAAAGGAGTACGGTAATAAAGCTCTTAACGATACACAAATTAATTTGGTAAATTGTCTATAACAACACTGATAAAGATAATAGCTATTTATCTTCATCAGTGTTGTTATAGACGTTTAACCAAATTAATTTTAGTATCGTTAAGAGCTTCATTACCGCACTCTTTTTGTATAAAGCAAAAAATTGAACCAGAATTTATTAATGAAGATAAAATATTGAACAATACACGTTTGCTTATGGCACTTAACGAGACTCGTTTGATTGCCGCAAAACTTGGCAATCAAACTCGTTTCGTTAAGATGCTCAAAATCAAACTTGTATCGTTAATATTTATAAAGATACAAGTTTGATTATGAGCATCTTAACGACGAACTGAGTTCTGCTGCAATCAAAAGAGTTTCGTTATGTGCCACAAGCAAACGTGTATTGTTCAATATTATATTTTAAATAAAGATTTAAGCTGGCTTTCTTTAAATGTAACTATTGAAAAAAGTCAACCTTTCAAGGCTATTTTGAGTCTAGAAGGTTAACCATTACACGACTAGTGCAGTAATATTTTACCTGGCTGTTATTACGTTACTAGTCATGTAATGGTTAACTTGCTAGAATCCTAATGTTCTTTAACATACCTGATCACTAATTTTTACTTCCCTCGTCTGAAAGACGAAGGAAGTATTGTAATCACAAAAAATCACCTTCCCAGATTTTTTCAGATCTTTACGTTTCAAGGTCCCTAGATGACGAAACAGAGGTTTTCTCAATTCCGTCTGTCTGTCTGTCCGTCTGTCTGTCTGTCTGTCTGTCTGTTGGCAGTATAGCTCAAAAATTGTTTGTCGGAGGAAGACGATATTTTGCATACATATTATATATCTACCTCGCATGAAACCGGTACAATTTCATACAAATATACAGTGTGGTCCATTAAGTGTGCAACAAATGGGAAATTTTTTTATTAGTTGTACAATCGAAATTTAAATATTGCCAAAAGTTAGTGCATGTTCGATAACCATATCAGATGCCCTTAGAATGGCTTCAAGTCAAACAATATACAGGGCAGGACAAAAAATATGAAATTCGTTCAAGAACAAAGTTACCTTATTTCAAAAAATATAGCAAAATTTTATTAAGAAAAGTTGTTTAGAATTAAAAGTTATGCTCAAATACAAAGTCACGGCCTCCTATTCGAATTTTGATTCTTTTTTGGAAAATTTTGTATTACCCCCGTATGATACATATTTTTATTATTTTTATTTTATATGTATTTAAAGTAGCCACAACCACATCCCTTTTAAATAACTTTTAGCAACTTGAAGCGTATTTGTAAAATTTACTTGGATTTATATTTTTTTAGGTAAGCGTCCACTTCATGTTTGTTGCAACGATATTTAACAAAACTTTAGAAATTCGCAAATATTCTTTTTAACAAGGCAAATGCTTTACTAATCATAATTTACATATGAAAAACTCTTAATAAAATCAGAATAATAAAAATATGTATCATACGGGGATAATACAAAATTTTACAAGAGAAAGAATCAAAATTCGAATAGGAGGCCGTGACTTTGTATTTGAGCATAACTTTTAATTCTAAACAACTTTTCTCAATAAAATTTTGCTATATTTTTTGAAATAAGGTAACTTTGTTCTTGAACGAATTTCATATTTTTTGTCCTGCCCTGTATATTGTTTGACTTGAAGCCATTCTAAGGGCATCTGATATGGTTATCGAACATGCACTAACTTTTGGCAATATTTAAATTTCGATTGTACAACTAATAAAAAAATTTCCCATTTGTTGCACACTTAATGGACCATACAGGAAAAAAATAAATTTTGTTTATTTTTGTGTTAATTTTGAAATAAAAGGAAGTAATAACTTTCACATAGCTCAGGTTTTACATTTGCCGAAAATAAGACTTAACTGATAAAGGATAATGTCGCAAAAGAGTAAAAATTTTACAACCATAACACCGTGTTCTTGAAGACAGGCGCGCGCCGGACTTTTCTGGATGAGACTCAGTAGCGCAGATGGAATTTCGCTGCAGTTATATCCGTTGCGGAGATGCGGTTAGGATCGAGCCATTTGCAGAGCTGCAGATGCGGCGGGTTTAAACCCCATCGGGATAATTTTTTTTAAATTTGAAAATGTAATTAATTTATTAGAAACGTGAAGATATTTTTACTTCTAACTTATTTAGTGCCACAACGTCGACGAGGGAAGTTCTGCGTAAAGCCTTTTACAGATTTTTTAAACGGTTGTCAAAATGACGTTTTCAAAATTTCAAGGTTATGAATTGGTTTTATGCGGTAGTTTAACTTTATTGGCAATTTAAGGTAAAATGTTATTGCGAGACGCCTAAAGTCGGGGTAACTGGCAATCATTTTAGTTGAAACACACTCGGACACGAAGACCAAAGCTACTGTTGCGAGATTAATAAGAACACTTAAGTACAAACACTTGCATTTATTTTTCTGCCGTTTACAGAACACTTAAGTTTAATAGCGTTGTTTCTTAACTTTACGTATTTACATCTTCTTATTAACTAACTTAATTCTAAGTCCATTCTGACCAAGAAAGCTCGGTGGGCGTTTACAAAGTTCCCAATAACCTATCAGAGCTGGTCTAAATTTTGGAATTTTGGCACGTACACACGGACGTGATAGTTCATAATAGTTCTATGAATTTTAAAAGTTTGAGGCTTTCCCACGGTGAAATGTGGTTTGCTCGGACCCTTTGGAAATTACCGCTATAAAGGATTAAAATTCTACTAAAAGCATTTGGTCCCAGCTGCAAATAATTTTTATGATCGAGTTGCAACCGTTGCTTCTTCTAATCACGTACCGGTCATATACATTACTCAATATTTCGGTTTATGAAGTAAACCCTGCATAAACTTACTCTAATCTATTCGTGAGATTGGAATATCTCCAGCTTCCCAAACGAAAGGTACGTTTCTAAACATCCGCTTGTTGTAATTTAAATATGACATTTTTCCTACGAATTTTACCTTAAAATATTATACAGATGGCTTACAGCTAACTAAAGTACAGTATATTCCTACATAGTTCATTTCATTAAAGAACGCAAATCGTAACAATGTTATACATACCATGTCATGAAAGTTATTCTACTGGATTCAGGAACTTAATGTACTCGGCCTTACCGCCTCGTACACTAAGCTCCTTCGTCCAGTAAAAGATAACTTGCATGACTTGATATGCAAATAACTGTTCTTTAATTAATGTGCTTCACATGACCCTTGTCTACTTGTTTGCAATTATTTCAATTTCTTCTTCTTATCAACAAAAAACGTCTTTAAAAGAAGTTTAAAAAGGTAATTTAGGCATGTAATTTAATTAAATTTGTCTATCACATTTTAAGGTGGAGTTGAGAAATGGGCTACTGAACTTCACGTTAAGATCCCATTCAATTATAATAGCTATTTGTGCAAAAATAGTTAAAAGTGAATGTTTATGCACGAGATATGAAAATTATGGTATTATAAGATGTCGAGAGGAAAAACACTTTCAGCACGAGTTTGCATACAATATTTTTTGTACGACCTTAAATTTACTGTTATTAATCCATACAGGGTTGCATTTATGGCAGTTATAATTTGTCATAGTAAAGAGATGGCCGTGACGGCGCAGGTTAATGTTTCTGCAGCCAGTAGTTGTCAAAGCTAGTTATGAAAGGTAGTTATAATAGTACACATTAATTTTATTCATTACATAATTATTTAATTATTTAAAAAAACACTTTACCTCTAACAAAATAAAAAACAATATAAGAAAACTGATGTTATTGATGCAGTCTTCCATAAAATATCTATGGAGGATTTGTTTAATAAAATCAGTAAACTACCAAACAAATTCCCATCTGGACCAGATGAGGTAACAGCTTATTTGCTTAAGGAATGCATTTACTCAGTTTGTAAACCCTTATCTATTTTATTTAGTAGGTCTTAAGACACAGCTGTTTTTCCAGACGCATGGAAAATCAGTTATATTAGTCCTACCTTTAAATCTGGTGATGAACAGAACATAAAAAATTATAGATTTGTATGTAAGCAAACTATAATTCCAAAATTACTAGATAGTTTTGTCTGTGATCAGTTAGAGAACTTTTTAATTCCTCGCCAACATGGTTTTTGCAAGGGAAGGTCAACAGCCACTAACCTATTACTCTACCAACGAGATATAATTTCTGCTTTTGAGAATGGTGTACAGCTAGATGCTATTTACAAGGATTTTTCCAAAGCATTCTACAGAGTAAACCACGAATTGCTGCTTGCAAAGTTGAATGCTTTGGGAATTAACGGTAATGTATTAAACTGGATTTGTAGTTTTTTGAGCAATCCATCCCAAATTGTAAAAATTGGTAATTTTTCTTCTCATACGATAAATGTATCATCAGGGGTGCCACAAGGGACACATTGCTCACCTCTATTATTCAACCTGTTTGTAAATGATGTAACAGACTTCATTAAGAACTGTAGCATATTAATGTTCGCAGACGATTTTAAATTTTATAAACACATTTACTCATTCCGTGATGCTTTCACCCTGCAATGGGAAATAGATAACCTATATGATTGGTCAGACCGTAATGGTCTTGTACTAAACATAGATAAATGCTGTTACATGAGATTTTCAAGAGGTAAAAAAAATATTCCAACAGTATATAATATTAATAACACACCTCTCAAACTTGTTAATCAAGTAAAAGATTTTATTTGTTCCTCACTTGTAAACATCAATTTATCAAGTCACTGTATTCACCTTGAAAATGTTTCTTAACTGGCTAGCCAGTAAATTTTTTACTGGCTAGCCAGTTATATTTTATAAGCGTGCTCATAGATTTTTTTTTATGAGACTCAAATACAGGCTGTTGAAAGAGTCCAAAAGCAATTTGTAAGATATTGTTCATATAAGTACAATAATAACATAACCAATCTCAACTTGTCACCTCTTTATAAACGGAGCATTTGCATTGATGTTTGTTTTATATTCAAGATTTTCTCAGGTCAAGTGGATTGCCCATATATTTTTAAATTAATTAATTTGAAAGTTCCACCGAGAAATCTGCGCATACATGATTTATTTTTCATGGAATTTCATTTCTCAAACTATGGATACAATTCTCCTCTAACACGTTGCCTGAGAGAATTAAATGAATGTAAGATAGACATTTTTTGTTGTTCATTGAACGCAATAAGAAGGCATTACTCGTAGAGTTACCAACTTTAGCTTAAATACCATAAATAAATAAATGTAATAATAGTGGTATGGTTATGTATCATAATCTTGTATATAATTTTGTGTGTCTATTATGATTGTAATGGGGGTTACCCGTATATTAAAAATAATAGTAATAACGAAAGAAGTAACTAGAATAACTTTATAACCTCACTTCCAGTTTAAAATATACAAATTCAAAACCAGCTGTTTACTTTTAGCACGCTGATGTATAAAACGTCATTTTTAGTGCAACAAGCTTTTAGTAGCGGTCATAGAAAAATTATATTAATTGTAAATATATGTATATACCGGGTGTCCGTTCTCAAAGTCGAACATAGGCGATTAACATTGTATTGGACGTTTTTTCCGATTCCTGCTCGCCCGCCAATTCAACTTACAGGGAAGGTAATGGTATCAATGGAAAGATAGAATTATTACGCATCAAATGATACCAATAGTAATATTCAAGATGCGATTTTTATTCTAAAATACTAATTTAAAACTTAGGAATTTTTAAATATGCCATGCCTTGCTTCTCAAGTTCGATAGCATTTGTCAAAACAAATGGTAATTAGTTGGCGTAAATCAGGTATTTTCTGTCAACGTCTGTTAAAATTATCTACAGAAAAATGAATTATTTCAATAAAGAATGAGTGAATGCACTAATGTTAATTGCCTATGTTCGACTTTGAGAATGGACACCCGGTATGTAGATTATGGAATAAATATTATTATTATGATTTTATCAGAATTTTCAAATAAAACTAACGCTTTTTCGAGAAAGTTGGAACTTCAGCCAGACAAAATAAGCTGGAGATACACATATGTTCGTGAACTTAAATTCCTTCGTTAATGCAAACTGTGTACAATAAATGTCCGTTATTTTTAAACGCATCGGAAATCATTTAAGAACCTTGTCGAACAACTTTATAGGTTACTTCAGAAAATAACATTTTGCTGATCAAATTCGAGTGGGTAAAAAATGCGTTCGAGAAATGTGTCCTTAAAAGAAGGAGACAATTTGCTTTGATGTCAGTTGGTGAACAGCAAAAAAAATTGAAAATTGTATGTTGTCAGTTTACTATTGCTACAAAAACTAGTAAACTAATTACAACAAGCAAATGGAGCCAGCAGCACATGCGCTAATTGCCGACAAATCATGACATTTATTTCATTATTTGTAACCTGATTAAGAGCTTCCGCATTTTGTCATTTAGATTCGGGGTTATTCCCAGGCTATTGGTGTTAATGAGGTCGCTGTGGAGCATTTGTCACTGTCAACTGCAAATTCACCTGCAACTGATGAAACATGTTACCGTGGGAGTCGTCAGGGGCATTTAGGGAGAATTGCCGGGAAAACCGAGCAATTCGTCCACGAGCTTTTAGCGAAAGTGCGGTCGTAACACTTGCAGCCGCCCCCTCTGGCAAAAACGCAGTAGGTCAGGTTACCGCTGCTAATCCGGCCCTGGCAACGGGACGCTTCTGGTATGTCGACCAGTCTTAGTTTTCAACTTTTCTAGACTCAACTTTCAACGCAGATTCTAATTTAGCCTTCCATTGCAATCGTACATTTAGGAACAGTTTTAATCTTGTAATTTAAAAACACAACTAGGTGTCCAAATAGCCTAGGGATAGCACGAACAAATTCTTCCCCAACCAAAAGAAAATAAATCAGCCTTGAAAACTGAGTTCGCAAAAGTTGAAGACTAAGAATGGTCGGCATACCGGGATTTGCCCTGGAACTCGAGTGCGATCACTGGCTCACTGCAAGCATCACCGCCGTCAGTTGGTGCAAATTCCCTTCACACAGCAGTTATTTAATGAGTTCCTTCAATCCACGTTTAATTTCACTCCGAGGACCTCTTGAATATAATTTATTCGCTTTGTGCAAATGATTGTAAGCTATTTTCATGTTGATGGCGATGCATATTAAATACGACTACAATGGTTTATGATTTCGGCTTTAAATTCCGACTTTTTATAGCCCCCTCTGGGCGAAATTATAGGTATTTTGTTCGTTTTATGATTTTCATGTTTTCGAGCGCCCCAGGAATGTAGAACGTCTGCGACGCAATCCAGGCATTTTTCAAGCATCTGCAGTGCCGAACAATGGACCTTAATGGAGTATGCGGATATATCACTCACCACCGGAATGAATTTATTAAAAAACTGCTAATTTTAAGTATTTTGCGCCAAGGGAATACCAAGCGAATTCTTGAGTAAGGTGAGAACATGAGAATTTTCATAAATTTCTAGAAAGGCGATTTGATCAATATAGCTTTGGCATGCGGAACCTACTAAAATGTTTTGAACATTAGGTTAAACAAAACACCAATTTGGATTGTTATCTTAACATTGGAAAGATTACTTAAGTTAAAGCAATACATTAGTTGCAACAAAAAGATGTTAATTCTATGGAAAGAATTTGCTCTCACGATCAATGTAACGGGAATGCATTGGACGTTGCAGCCACTCATGTGCTCATGGTTTATATAAATTTAGGACAAATCTACCATTTGCTAAGGCGTTTAGAAATTATGTAGATTGAAATGTTGATCTTTGCAATCGATGTGCTGCTCTAGAGGCGATCATTTTTATTTGCAGGAAATTAGTGGACAGATTTGAACTACGGCAATTTGCAAATCATAGCAAATTCAAAATCATTAATACTTTCTACCCTACTGCAAGAAGGACATTAATAAATACACATGAACTACCAGAGCAACAAGGTCGCTAATTGACATATCCTAATACACCCTACTGATACAGGATACACACGTTTATAAAGGATGCGACTTAAGCAGTGAGCATTACATAGTAGTAAACAAAAAAGCCTTTTCAAAATCATGGGTAAAAATAAAAGCGAACTCTAGCAATAAAACTTACAACTTACAAAACCACATACGTATAAACATACTACAATACGGGGACATTAAACATCTATACTAAACTACATCAAACTTAAAGATAAACATCCATAAGGCTGCATTTAAAGTATTGAGCACAAAATATAAAAATAAAAAAAGTGGTCTAAGGATATGGAACCAAGACCTACAACAAACGATTATGGAGAAACAAGTGACATACAAAAATGATCTAGGGCAGAAAACAGAGCAGATCAAATAACTTCACAAAGAAAAAAATAGGATCGCAAAAATGGCAGTAAAAAATGCAGACAAAGAAAGCTAGGGAAGATACATCAATAGCTTAGAAACAGATATACATAGTAGGCAAGATTACGCATATGAAGTAATGAGTCACTTAAACAAACAAAGAAAGATACAGTGCAGTTAAATATAATCTCTGAAAGCCAATGGAAGGAGTACGGAGGAGTGCGGCGATCACTTGTAGTCGAGGTCACAGGGGTTTTTCGCGAGTCTGTGACCGATGGTTCGAATCCGGACCTCGGCAGTTGTCAGCTCCAGCAAGCCCTTTACCATAGGTTAGGTTAAGGGTAGTTTAAGGTAGTAGTAGTTCTAGTATGCACAATGGGCCCGGAAAAGTGGCCTAAGTGCTGTAGAACATACAATCCAATCCACTAGCAACAGCATTGAGAAAGGGATTACCATAATAAAAGAATAAAATGAGTGTTATACAGGAAAATATTGCGAGTTTGTTTATATAAAAGCAAACAATAAGAAATAATTAGTTTGTGGAAAACAATTGCGTATCATTACGATGCGATACAGTGCTTCAGAGAAACATAAACTATTTACTACAAAGCGCATTAGTTTCAAATATCTAAATGCTTTATACTTTTCTTTTATTAACGTATATTCCAAACATGACAAACACACAAAAAATATATAAAGTGTATACAACAGGTAATGGTTCAAATTGGTTCTTTTTATGGTTACGCTACTCTCATAAAATTGCATTTTTAGTGGATTTTTCTTCAGATATACATATTTCGTTCCTTTAAATTAGATCACTTTAGCATCTTTGTGTGGAGCATGTTGTCTATTTTTATTTTGGTTAATTTGTGGGAATCTTTTGTTAAGGTAGCCTATGGAGTTGAGAGAAGAAATTAATTTATTAACCAAAACTATTTTTTTTGTAATTCTGAATGCGCTTCGTTATCCAAAGGCCGTTCTATTTAAGGGCACAATTTTTTGGAGTGATTTTGTTGTGAAAACATTTGTAGATAATTTATTAATTTGTTTCAGTGGTCGTGTTTAGAATTTTACGAACGCGGTTTAATTTGTATAGTTGTTTATAGCAACTTTCTGTGTTTATTGTGTATATAAGAACCCTTTATAAGTGTTTATGTATTAGTAACTTTAAATTCATGTTTGTTCGAATTTAAAGGGCTACTTGTAATTTTTATATTTTAATAATTTAACTTGTGGGTGACATTGGAAAGTAACAAATTTAGTGTTATTTGTGTAATGTCAATTTTGATGTAATCTTTTTAGCTGTAATTGTTTCTAATTGCTCTTAATGTGTGCTTGTGTTAACCATTGTTAGTTCACTTTTATCATGGTATCTGTGGGAATTTCCATTCGCACTTGGCTGTTGTTTTTATTAAAGCCTTGAAATTTGAATTTTAGTTCTAATAATAGGTTGGTGTGTCGTCAACGGTAAGTGAAGTTTGTTCAGTCTGCTGGTTAGTCTGAAGTTATCGTTGTCGCTATACAGTAACTGGCGCCCATGTTGTTTATATTTAGTAGCTGTAAGAGCTATTTTTACTTAAATTTCTACTTATGATCTTGTAATCATCAAGGATTTGTATTAGTGTGGGCAGTCAACCTTTTAAAAGTTGTATAGGATGGAGCAAGCAGAATGTATGCAGTTTAATATGGACGATAAAATTTGCTGTAGAAATAAGATATTCCAGGATCGATTTGCATTTCATTAGTAATTTTATATCATGTTTTTAGAGTTTCAAATGTATAATAGTACACGAAGAGCTATGGGCAAGAGGTTGTTTATCGATGGTTGCAAAGTGCATGAAATGATGTATGGCTTCCACTGTTTAGTACAAAACTTTGATGCATAAAATATTGTCAGCTCCTCAAACTTACCCACGTCTTTTATCTTGAAATTTTTAAATTTTTCTATTGCTTAAAAGGACGAATTGGAATACAGTAGCTATAAAAATTGTAGTTCTACGAAGCCTTTTAGGCTAGAATTCGAGCAGAGGACTACCAAAGGTGTTGGTATGGTGGCCGGAGAGCGTACGCTGTAACCGGTATTCTAGTGTGAGGTTCGAACTATCTAGTTGCCGACTGGAAAAAGCGCAAAGACTACCAGTCGGCCACCCGTATTGTCCGTTGTAAAACATTTATATCAAAATAATTCTCTGATTAAATTACACTAACACAGAATCCATAATTTCATTTTGGTATTTGAAAATATAACTGGTAATTGCAACAACTGTAACTATTTGTAGCTGATCTAGCAACTCTAGACGTTTGTCTGATTTTTCGGCGAATATATTTATAATTTTTCCGTCGACCTACCTATAAAATGTGATTTTACGGACGCATTTACATACGAAAACTGTCACTTTTTTGGACACCATTAATTTTTCCTCCGCAAACACTGTTCGTCGGAAATGCTTTTCGTCGCAAATGCTTTTCGTCTGCAAATGTTTCTCGTCCGCAAACACTTTACGGCCGAACTTTACAGCCGCAAACGCTCTTCATCCGTAAACACTTTTCGTCCGCAAACGTTTTTCGTCCGCAAACGCTTTTTGTCCGCAAATGTTTTTCGTCCTCAACAACTCTTATAATTCGGACTCCACTTTAATTTGCAAATTATAACGGTCGACGGAAAAATTTAATATGCACCTCGGACGAAAACTGCTTTTTATGGCCTTGCCTGATTTCAGGCATCGTCCATAAAAAGCCAGTTTTTTGGCCTAGATACAAAAATAACTATAAATGTTCTTTCTACCCTGAATAGCTTTTATCTAACACGTGTAATGCAGCATGCTACGTGGATGATTAATTTAATTTAAAAATAATATCCAGATATTCAATGGATATCATGTGATAACAGTTGTATGTAGATAACTGGTGAGGTAGTAATGGGCACCCAGTGTGGTTGTTACATGAAGTAAAAAAGTATCTTGAAAATAATATCGATGTTAAAATAATCACGTTAAAGGGCTAGATTTCCTTTAATTGTGAAAAGTAATAATTGTATATTTGATACGTAATAGTAATACGATATTCTTGCGATCAAATTTGACTAAGAGTCACAACTATTATTAAAAGTATAATAATTCAGGATAGTTTGAAGCCATTTGAAGTGGTAAATTTTACTTCGAAACAAGTAAAAAAGATTAAGTGTTTGTGTTTGTGGTATGCTGTAGAACTGTATATCCAGATATTAAGGGGTCAGAGAGCTGCAACGAGCTTATTTTGGTCGTGAACAACTCAAAGGAGGTATTTGCATATCGACATCCAGTTAGAAGCTGGCATAAAATACACTCAGGTACAAGAGATACTTCCAGAAGGTTAGTGCTTATTTCTTATATCTAATTAAGAAATAACAAGTTTGGAACGACAAATTAGTAGAAACAATTGCAATTTTATATTGAGAGCATAATTTAGAATATTAGTTTTCTAAATTTATATAGTGAGTAGGTATTTAGAAATAGTTTGGAACAGTTAAACATCTGATTAAATATTTTGAAAACTAATATCTGATTTTTTGTAATGTCAGGCCAGACTTTCAAGTACTAACTAACGAAGTAATAAGTTCACTGTGATGTACTAAGGAGTGTTTTTGAACAACGAAATCAATTCATTAATATTTTATAGTAATCCTGTTTTTGATAGTAATAAGAGATTACTTGAACATTAACTCATTCAGCTGGGAATGAGGAGTTCCATTGCTAAATAACAGTCTAGCCGAGGTATTTAAAATTAGAATCACATGACATAATTTCAAATGTCGTAATTGAATATTGAGATATGTCAATTTTAATTGAATTCAATGAGTAAGGTAAATATATAAGAAACTATACCTGATACTACTTCTTATTATTAAGTAAAAGAGTATATTTAATTTGTAATGACTACCAAAGGAAGAGGGTAGTATTATAATTTGGCACCTCAAGTAGGGCTGAGGGAGATAATATTACGACTTGGCTTGCAACTTACAAAGCAGAACCAGTGTAATATTATGCACGTTCTCATTATGACACTACATATAATTATGCCGATTTTAGTTGAATTATGTAGGCCATAAGTTACACGTGAGTTACAAATCATAGCCACGTTTGAATTATGACTTATAACTGGCTGTTGTTTTAATTAACGCCTTGAAATTTGAATTTTAGTTCTGATATTTCATTCGATCTACCGATGAATTTTTGTATTTTCTTAATAGCTTGGTGTGATATAGAAGTCGTCACCGGTAAGTGAAGTTTGTTCAGTATGCTGGTTAGTCTGAAGTTATCGTTGTCGTTATACAGCAGCCCATTTTGTCTATATTTAGTAGCTGTATGAGCCATTTTTACTTACTGTCAGTCAATCAAAGTAACAAATTAATTGCAAGTAAGCTAAGATAGGGTGCCTTGATGTCAATTTGACCTTTCCAGATTCCAGGGTACGGACAGATAGTTGTTTCATCTTACTCTAAAGCACTTTAGAGTAAGAGGGGACCATGTTCTGTCCGTACCCTCGAAAGGACAAATACGTCAAATTGACATCAAGGCACTCTACCTTAGCTTACGTGGAATTAATTCGTTACTTTGATTTTCAACAGCTGTCCATATAACATTTATGTTGTTTCGGTATTTACTGAGTTTTTGCATAAATTTTTTTTATTACAATAAGTCACTTAAGAAAAGATCTCTTTCGGCCTGACGTCTGGAGGTCTCAACCTTTCTTGCGTTACTTATTTGTAATATTGCACACGTGTACCGTAACTAACGTTTTTCCAATACTTTCTTATAAAGTTGTATTTTCTCTATGAAAATCTTCATGGTAAAGTAACATTTTAATGATGAGGGTGGATAAAATGCTACTTTATTCACTACTAAATAAAATCGTCCATAATCCATATTACCTAACTAACAAAATAAATATGTGCTACCGTGGTAACTAGTATAATAACAGGTAATATGATATTTATCTAAAAATTATTTATTCAATTTTAAAACTTATTTACCTAGATAACTAAATGTAGGTATTGGAAAAAAAAGTATATGGTACACCTGAATAAAGAGATTTTATCTATTTGGGGAAATTATTTCACTTGGATTCGCCTCATGAGCTTAAGTTTGGTTTCCAGGTACTAAAAAAAATAAAAATGCAAATTTACCGTAAATACTACTTATCTATTTAATTCTTTAAATAAACATTTACAAAATGGGAAACACAGCTTAAACGTAATGACAAGATCTTCACAAAAGAAAACTTACTAGTTACTTCTTAGAATGGTTTACTCACGGAAGCTTCTAATATAAACCTTACCCCGACCCGCTTTGATTTTAATTTACTAATGTAATATGAATCCCTTGCTACGTTCTCGACCTTCTGAAGCTAAGTTATTACAAGTCAATGTGGGAAAGTCTATAAATTATACGTGAAATTTATGAAGCAGACGTGACATTTTTTAAGGAAATATTGTGGTTCGTACAGCACGTGTTCAATAAGAAACTCCCTAGATACGGAGACATTATAAGCACTCAGAGGACGCCTAAAGAAAGATTTGGAACTTTGCCAAAATTGACGGCTTCACTGTAGCAGCCCTAAAAAGTTGATAAGAAAGTTAGAAGGTATACCAACGCACGCCTTACAAGCTCCCAAATATCGATATCAGGCTCCGAACCTATACGGTTTTTGAGGAATGGTTAGTTATATGTATTTAGACAATTGATACTTCTTTGCTACATTTCTGTTTTTACATGATGCTGTTGTATGTTACTGGGTAATGCTTCTTGTTAAACAAAATGTGCAAATTATCGTTGTTGACAGGAGTGCAGAGAACAACTGGCAATAATTATGGTTTCGATAGATGATAAGACGAAGTTAATATAGTAAGTGCACCACAAATTACTGCATCAAGAGATATCACAGGATGCAATTATGCATGTTATTCTTTGTGAATCCATGAAATAAATATTCGCTTTTTCCAATGTCTTTAAAATGTGATATTATACTGTTGGATTGATAATGCGAAAGTGTTACTTCATTGCCGTGGTATTTAAACACTTTAGAAGATATCTAAACATTTGAAATTCCTAACTTGGCGAGATTTGCTACTTCGAGCGGGGTATACCGTTCAGTTTCTAAATCTAAAATATTAAAAGCTGCAATGAATAAATATGATTTACTCAAGAAACTTGTACATAATTTGAAAAATACACTTACAAATTTTCTCCAAATTAAAGCAAGTTGATAGACGAGTAATTATAGATTTTTTTCGGATTTTGTTCACAACGCTGTTATAGTGAAGTTATAGTAAAGCTCTCCAAAACAAGCTACATTTACCAGTTTACCCAGTCGTTTACCTTATCGTATTTATCTACCTCGAAACCTCGGCAGATACACCGTCCAGCCACGCCACATAAGGTATAACTTTTTCTTCCAATAACATAATATACTATTACGAGTACTAGCAGTCCAGTGAGACAAATGTCTCATTTAAAAAAACAAAAAAGACCGTTTTTCAAATAGAAAGCGTATTAAATAAAAACTGTACCCAGACCTGGAAGGTGTCAAAGTGGTTGCCTAACCGATCGACGTTTTAAGGCGCAGAGGGTCGCAGCTCCGTTTGGCTGCTGAAACAGTTTTTATTTAATACGCGTTCTATTTGAAAAACGGCCTTTTTTGTGATTTCTCGAAAACCGGAAGTGTCACGTGACTGAAATTCGGTTCCTGAGCTGACATGACCATTCCAAACATATAACTTTAATAACTTTTTTCTCTATCTCTTACGGTTTGGCTGCTGAAACAGCGTCCCGGACAGACAAAACGGCGTCCCAGACAGACAAAACTGAGTCCCAGACAGACACGTCTATTAGATAAAGGATATTACAGTTATTTATTGTTAAAGTTTCCACCTAAGTTTGCACAAATATTTATGCCTTCAAATGTCAGATCGACGTAACCTAAGATAGTTATGGTGATATACTTTGTCATAATAATCCTTTACCCGGTGAACCAAGTAAGTTCTGTTAACTAAACCTTAATATTTTTTTAAACATGAAACTCTTTACGCAAGTTGGGGCATTCATTTTTAATTATTCTCAATTTAAAATTATTATATTGACCTATCTTAATATTGGCAATATCCTAGATCCTTGTCAGCAACTCAAATACAAAATCAAAATTATATAGCAGCAATTACTTTAAGGCAAATTATGAAGATATAAAAAACTTCTGTTTGGCGTAGTTTCCACCCATCTGAAACAGCGAACGAAACCACCGAAAAGCTCTACAAATGATTTGATTTAGCTATAATATCATATGTCGTAATAAGGGAAGCTAAAAGCAGCTTAGACAAACCCTGAATTACTAGGGCTTTGAAAACTAACATACATAAAAAACGGCGATCATAGGACCCTTACATACAAAAGCAACATCTAACTATAACGAGTGCCGCCTTCATGGAAACATACTAAGAACTCAGTTAAAAAACGGCTAGAAGTAAATACGAGGCGAGTTTTGTTAATATTGGACCAAAAAAAATTCTATAAAATATCAAAAGAATTTTGAAATCAAGAGCACTATCTATTAGCATTACAGAGCGACCCACGAATCGTAGCTCAACCATTCGTGAAGCAATTTCACGGTGCCTATGCACGGGAAACTCTAAACAATTTTTTTTTACCAGATTCAACTCGAATGGCAGCAGTATCACAGTTATCCAATTCACCGTAGAGGAAGTATACAGTTACTTGCATTAAATTCCCACTTCAGTGCTGGTTACAATAAACCGTCTCCTCAGTTTTTTAAGTCATGTGCTTCATCGTTAAGTGAACCGTTAGCCCAAATAATGTAGCAATCTTTTGAACAAGCGATAGTTCCTCTAATTCAATCTATAAGAAGGAAGATAAGCTGTTACCATAAAATTATAGCCGAGTAAGTTTAACATCTGTCTTGGGAAAATGAATGGAGAGGATAGTAGCAAAGCAGCTAATGGAATTGCTTGTTGCAAATGAGGTGATACCTAAATGTCTACAGGATTTATGCCCAGACGTTTTAGTACAACAAACCTTCTGGCAAATCTTGGCATCTGGACACAAGTTTTTGATGAAGTAAACGCTATTGACATTGTATATATTGATTTCGAAAGACATTGAAAGGTTTTTGTATAAATTGGAACATTTTGGAATAAGAGGAAACCTACTTCGTTGGTTGCAGGATTTCTTGAAGAACAGGTGGTTTAAAGTTGAAACCGAAGAAAAACTATCCTCAATTTATCCAATATTAAGTGAAGTACCACAGGGATCCGTTTTAGAACTTTTGCTTTTTCTCTTGTACGGCAATCACCTATCAAGTTCCTTCAATCCGAATCCAACATTTTTGCTGACGATACCAAGCTTTTCAATTTTCCGACAACACATGCTGATGTATTAAGACATGATTTAAAAAAAAATGGAACGTTGGTTATCAAACTCGTTGCTGTCACCAAACACAGACAAATGTACTGTATTGCATATTGGGTATACAACTCGAAACTGAACTACATATACATTAAACGGGCTTAGACTGGCAAAAGTCGACTGGCAATTAGACCTAGGTATCTTAATACCCTCCAATATAAAATTGTCCCAACGCGTTACCACAATAGTGGAGAAAGCCAACAACGTGTTGTACCTTTTAAGGACATACATTCGGAATTACTGCTGAAGATTTATAAAATGTACATACATACGACTATTAGAATAGGCGTCGCCAGTTTGGTCACCATACGTCATTAACGACATAGAACTAATAGAGAAATCTCAAAGACGGGCCTTCAAAAAATACTCAAGCTTTTGAGCACCTACAATATGAAGATAGATTATACATACTAGGCCTAAACAACTCTACACCAGCAAAAAAGCGCGAAGCCCTAATAAAAGACTACAAAGGGATTTCCGGTTACTATTCGTGTTATGTGAACATTTTTACCTTTAATCAAAATGTACATTTACTTATACGTTAGTTTAAATTAGTGCCTGAGCGGTGCAACAAACTACCACGAAAAAACTTTTTGTATAATCGTGTACAAAGCTCTTGGAATTCGCTACCCAGTAATACAGTGCAAAGTACAGTTACGGCCAAATAAAACCGGGCAGTAGTTTACTCTATTGTGAATTGGTACTAAATCACCTAAGAAACATAAAAATTAAAAATGACATATTAAGAATTCAAATTGTCAAGGTACTGTCAAGTAGAAGCCTGATTTACCAAAATTTATGAAAATGACATAGAATGTCAAAATCATGGTCGTTTTTATTTGGCCGTAACGGTACCAGCAAAAATACGTTTAAAAATGCCTTAGATACATACGTTTCTATATAATTAGGTTTATAATTTTGCGTGTTGTCCATTTAAACTAAGCTGTGCTTATAGTAGTTATTGGATGCTGCTATTGCTACTGCGATTTAACTTCGAAATTATTTTTGTCGTTCAAAGAATATAGCCGCTGATGATTTTTCCTGTAATTCTCGTAACTGTACAATTGCTATTGTATTGTATTTACGAAAGTAAACAATATCGGCTCTATCGCTTATTTACTTATCTTAAAATAAATAAATAAAAATTAATAACATACCTTACATCCTACCAGGCTGACATTCAATTACTTGGTAAATATTACTACGAACAAAGTTAATTTAAAACCCAGATGCACTTTTTGTTCTTTTTAAAGTTGATCACCTAAAAACCTACCTTATTGTAGGTATGTTTCTCTTATATAATTCTTTACTCGACTAGCTCATATGACTCTGTATCTGCAAGGTAACTGTTGCATAAAACTTAATAGTACACTGCAGACTATTACAATATACGTCTAAACAATTAAGCAAGATATAATTTAGCAGAAAATTCCACACCTCTACTTTACAACCAATAAAATGCCTTTATTTTGACTTGTTACTATGACAACCAGAAAAATTTCCGGAAATTTTTTCGTGGCGAGACGATAGTTAAGTGGAAATTTTTTGACAGTTGAGAAGGTAAACACATATGATCTACACATTGCCATCTTATCTATTTTCTTTACAACCACTAAATAATATACTTGTCAATAATACGAGATTTCTAGGAATTAACATTTTTATTTATTATTACCTATAAAGTTTAATTTAACATAAGACACAAATTGCACAATTTTTTTAATTGTGCATTAACAAATTATATTTAAAACGTAGGATTTACATACATAACAAGATTTAAATGTTCATTGAATTCTTCTAATACATCCTCCCTTCTTAATGGTGAATAGGAAGGTGACGAATTAATTAGATGTCTGTGTTTTAAGAAATATATGTAATATTTTGAAACAATTTTGTTCAAATTTCTTCTAGGCATAAACCCATATTTACTTGACATCCGCAGCAGACTTTCTTGAATTTTCTTAAACAAGCCATTCGACTCTAACACTCCCTGTTCACAATCTTTGATTAAATTCGTTAAATATATTAAATTAGGATGGCATATTTGCATGTCGCTCAACTCTTTGCAATATTTACATAAATTATACTTTTCAAAGCATTTCATTTTTATCAAATTTTTTAACGCAAATGCTCACAAGAAACGTTTGACAATTGTCTCCGTTTGCTAACTGCGTCAAAAGCATGGCCGCCTAATTATCACCGCCACCTACTGCAACAAACCACGTTAATCATGTATTTTTTCGATTAGAAGTGTTGTAAATTACTTAAAAAAATACATTTCTATCACCTTTAGTAAACTAAAATTGCCAAAGAGCGATATATTGAACTACTACCCATCTGAGTTTTAACATTTGGTGTAACTAAAGTTAGTATTTTTTTTATATATAATGAAATACGGTGGATATACCTACATATAAATTTTTTCGAAATTGCGTCGTGTTCATTGTAAAAAATATATTTCTACCACCTTTAGTGACTTAAAATTGCCAAAGGGCGATAGATTGAACTACTACCTATCTGAGTTTTACCATTTGGTGTAACTAAAGTAGGTAATTTTTTTTATATAATGAAATATGGTGGATATACCTACATATGAATTTCTTAGAAATTGCGTCGTGTTACTTGTAAAAAATATATTTATACCACCTTTAGTGACTTAAAATTGCCAAAGGGCGATAGATTGAACTACTACCCATCTGAGTTTTAGCATTTGGTGTAACTAAAGTTAGTATTTTTTTTATATAACGAAATATGGTAGATATACCTACATATGAATTTCATCAAAATTGCGTCGTGTTACTTGTAAAAAATATATTTCTACCACCTTTAGTGACTTAAAATTGCCAAAGGGCGATATATGGAACTACTACCCATCTGAGTTTTACCATTTGGTGTAACTAAAGTTAGTATTTTTTTTATATAACGAAATATGGTGGATCTACCTACATATAAATTTTTTCTAAATTACGACGTGTTACTTGTAAAAAATATATTTCTACCACCTCTAGTGACTTAAAATTGCCAAAGGGCGATAGATTGATCTACTACCCATCTGAGTTTTACCATTTGGTGTAACTAAAGTAGGTAATTTTTTTATCTAAGGAAATATGGTGGATACACCTACATTTTGAATTTCATCAAAATTACTTCATGTTGAACTATCGTTCTTGGAAAATATCTAATGGTATCGAATAATAAGCAAAATAATACTGAAACAAATTTAATTATTATAGGTATTATTAACATTAAAAACACAATTATTATAAATAGTTGTGGGCTGGCTTGAATTCGTGGTTTGGATCTGGGTACTTTCTGTTTTATTTTCTGTTTTTTCTTGCGTTGTGCTCTGATTATGATTCAACTTGCTAGTAGTTGGTAAAGTTCTCCTCATGGCTTCAATCATCTCCTGATGATGTTCAACGTCCAATTGTAAGTAAGATTTGATTGATTGGCTATTACTGTGTCCAGTAATTTTAATGAGCTGCTGTTCACCAACTCCTTCTTTGGCCAAATTCGAAACAGCTGTTGCTCTTGCAGAATGGTTGGTGATTTTAACTTTTTTAGTGTCAATTCCTATTTTAGAGGCTGCTGATTTAAACCATGAAGATATAATGTTCTTTCCAACTGGACTGTTCTTGTACCATCCTTTCGAATTGGGTTGACTCCAGTATGGATTTGGAGTTAAGAACAATCTGTCGGTCTTGATAAGGTTTCCCCTTTTTTCAATCAACTTCTTAAACAAACGAACGGGACACATCTGTGGATTGTCGAAATTTCGAATCAACCATTTACTATCTGACAATTTCTTGGAACCACCTTGTGTAGTTTTCGAGAATATTGGATTATACTCGATCCGATCTGTTGGGTTTCCCAAATTATCAGTTTCTTCTTTGAAATATTGGATACAGGCAGACCATCCTTCCCCTCCTCTCCATGCTAGCTCATGTGAAACTATATGAAAAAATTTACGCTGCAAGCCATCTGGAGTATCTTCATCCCAGATTTCAATAATTTTTTTATATTCGTCACTGGTTAATGCTGAGGCACTCACTTTTCTTTTTGATGGGTTGCTCTGTAGTTTTTTGCGCTTAGCATCCCGAGCAGCTCTGGCGGTCGTAAATTCCACATCAGAAAACGGATTAAATTTTATTTTGTATTTTTCGTAATAAATTTCTTGTAATTGCTTAGCAGTAGAATTCCACATAACTTTAACAACACTTTCCTTGTAATCTTCAAAATTTTTCTTTTTCATATTAAACGCGTAGTCCTCCAGTATATTAGCCAGCTGTACGACACTCATACACTCATGAATATTATGCGACTTTTCGTTGCAAAATTCAACAAACTGTTTCCATACACTTGCTTTTGACTTTCTAGTGTTATCTGGTAGGAGGTTTTGAATTTCTTGTCTAATAACTTGTTGATTTTCTTTGCCAAATCGCGACATTTCAGTATACACTTATTAAACTCAAGCTCAAACATACACTTCAACCTAGTAATTGACATCTACTGTGACAGAACCGTTTAAACAAAAATGACAAATGAGCATATGTCAACAACAGCAATACCTAGGCCGTCTTCGCAACTAGTGAAATTAATTTAAAATGTCAGGTTTGATTTATATTATATTTATTCCAAATTTTGGTGTGAAATTTTTTTACCGAATACCACACGAGCGTAAATTATTCCTGCAAATTTTTTTTCGGTCACGAATATTTTAAGAAAATTATCCCTCGTCTTCGACTCGGGATAATTTTCAAAATATTCGTGGCCTCAAAAAAATTTCCGGAAATAATTTAAGCTCTTGTGATATTATAAGTGATAATATCCAGATTTTATTAATAGAAACAATTGTAAACCTTAAAAATAACAATTATTATATTTTATTCTTAATGCCAATATTATTTCTTAAAATATTTAAGTAATTGTTTATGTTTAGTTTTTTAAAGTAGCTGGTCCTTATGACAATTTAAATACATTTTTGTTAATGACACTTCCAATAAACAAGCAAATGTATAAATTTAGGTTTACAAATCAATCTTAATTTTATATATAATTTGTTACAAATTTAGATATTTTATAGGCCTTTTAATCTCTTGGATTATTATTGTTCGTCGCTCAGTACTGAGAATTAATTATAAACGGACTAATTTTTACTTTTGTTGTGAAGAGTCTGCAAATGCTCTCTGTAGATATTGCCTCTGGGACTGCTGTTGGCTCTGTGGCTTCTGTGGTGATCTTCTCAAAGTTTCGTAAAAGTTTTTTTACGTAGATAACGTATACTAGTAATCACTTTTAACTATGTTTATCGTGGATTATACCCAAAATTCATTGATTTTACTTTCATTTCTGGAAGAACATTTTTAATAGCGTCAAATTTATTAAAAAAATTTTACCTGCCAGCTTATACCTTTTTTTTAAACAAAAACAATTGGTTATTCCCTGCCCTGGTACTCTTTTACAGAAGGAACATTTATTAATTACCAGCTTAAATTAATTTAGTTAAAATTCTGACAGAAGTTATTTTTTTGGGTTAGCAATATTTATCCATCATTTCCAAACGTATTTGAAACTTTCCCTGCTTATAAACAAACCGCCATACTAACAAAGGTAAGTAGTACTTTAAATTTATGTAATGTAAGATTTTTTTCTACTTTAAAATTTCATTTTATCTTAACACGAAATCACAAACTTAGAACACGGTTTTTATGGAAATCTTGCATACTTACTTCAGCACGCTGCAATATTTTTCAATGCATCCCATTTGAACAAGAATCAATTATGAACAGTTCAAACCACTTGCTTTGGGCCTAATTACCCATTCCCTTGTTATTCGAACTTCATAAACGTTGCATTAAATGAACATTGATATGTTATTCATGTCAATACCGATTTATATCATTTTATTTCATACGGATGTCAAAAATGACATTTTTCGGATTATTTTTGGTACAAAAAATGGAACATTAAAATCCTAGTACTTTAAAGTAAAATTTTAAAGTTCAAGTACTTTAAAACTTATTTATTGTACAAAAAATTGAACATTAAAGTCCTAGTACTTTAAAGTAAAATTTAAAGTTCAAGTACTTTAAAATTATACATCAGTTGTTGACATGAAATTTGAAATGATTTACAACTTTTTATTTAAAATTCATTAAACTTGCAGTATGAAATAAACCGTTGTATTCACGACGAACGAAAAGTGTTTTTAAAGGTCCTCGCAAGTAATTCCGTCCTCGGCTAACGCCTCGGACATAAACAACTTTCTCGTCTTTAAAATGCCACTTTTCGTTCTAGATAAATAAACTACTATTAATTGACTTTCTCTCATTTTTGCAGATATTATACATCTGCAAGCATACTGTAATTCACCTTTGCCAGTTTTAAGTGATTCAACTTTATTTAAATATTTTTTAACCATGCTAATATCATAGCAATATCAATAAATAACATATATTTTTACTTCAAATTACTCTATAATTGGAAATAGATTCAACAGATTCAACTTTATTTAAATATTTTTTAACCATGCTAATATCATAGCAACATCAATAAATAACATATATTTTTACTTCAAATTACACTATAATTGAAAATTATTAAATCGTTGCTTGAATAATTCCTAATTTAGTTGTTCATTTAAAAAGATGTATGTATTTTCCTTTTGAGGAAGATAATATACTGCTTGTTATTTCTAATACTACTATCCTTCTGGCACTATGCTTATGCTTTACCAGTCAACAAGTTTAATTGGCGGAACTGTATTTCTTCTCATTTCTGCGTCTAACGTTTTCTTGCTCTTTATGTATGTTCTTTAATTGCTTTAATTACACGCCTTTATTTCTTTACTATCCTTCGTACCGTTATGAGAATGAACATAAGGTACAAGTGACTTGTAATTTTCCAATGAAGAGAAACAATAATTGCAGACCCTATTAATTAAGATTTCCATTGTTAGTTTTATTTATCAGTTATAGTCCAAATGATATTGTGTTAATGAAATTGCAGTATTATTTAGCTTGAAATTTTTAATCCGGTATCCCTATTTTTTATATACTTATTCATTTAATATCATGTGCCGATGCATAGAACCATTGGAATACGTATGAAGGTTGTAAAAAATTGAAAATGAATTGGAAGATATATTCTGGGAAGTCGTAAATACAGTTTCAGTTTATAAACAGCAAGAAAAACATTTCCCAAAACCCTTTCAGTGGCGCAGAAAGGCATCGACCTCGAATATCGCAATCATCGAAATAGCGGAGTGCAGTGTAATTTATTTACATAAGTTAGAATCGCATTGCCACCGTACTGCAGTAAATCTCTTACATAATACGGAACAATATCTCAGACTTAGGAGGTAATATATAATGTATTCACCACTTCGATTTTAGTTTAACACATTCAGTTATAATAAGTTAGATAGAGTAAAGTTTTTGACACGGGCTATCTGAAATGTTATTGTTCAAAATTCAAATTTTAAATTAAAACTGGAGCAAGCGAGTACTACTAGTAATAAAAATGAATAGTTTATTGTAAATCCGTAGATAGAAGATAGAAGCATGTTGAGGCTAAGATACTATTATGAACGATTTTTTAAATTGATGGTTGGTAGTAATAGTTTATGGAAGCATTTATAGTTATATATTATGATAAATTTTTCTTTATATTGTAGTTTAAATTGAGTAGATGGAGTGGCAAGAATTTCGTCTCGACATAAATGTCACAGAAAATGTTTAAAACAAATTCGAGGCATGCATAAGAGTTCATCCTGATGCTTCCGAAACCCTAAATGAGCTGGCAGTCATCCTTGTTGACGGATGGGACAACCTACAACGAGAAGTTGTCAGCAATCTAATTCAATGGATCCCACGACAAATTCAGTGTCTTGTAGAATAATCGGGAGAAGGATAAATTAGCTATTAGAATTAAGTGTTATTAGCGATTTATGTAAAGTAAACTACTTTATGGATTACTGATTTATGGTCGTTAGAAAACTGAAGTACATGGCCATTTGTTGCAGAAGAGGTATTCTATAATAAATTATTAACGGACTCAAGCAATACTTTAACACTAATAGACTCTACTAAAACTAATAGCATCTAACATAGTTATGACGCAATTTTAAATAATAAAAAACTGTAATCTGCTATACATATAGCCTTTTAAAGATATTTCCGTCTGACGTTTACTCAAGGGCATTTTCATAGATGTAATGTTAGTTTGGGCTGTCTGAATTCTATTTCAATTGCAAACCTTTCAGTGGAAGCAGTTGATGTAGTTTACTATTTAAATAGCTGTAGTTATGGTTAATATGTTGTATAAATAGAATAATTTGTTATATTATTTTTTAGTTTTATTTATTCAGTTAATTATACTTTACTTTGTAACGTGGTTTACCATTCTGTTGAAATAAAATAGCTTAACAGCATAATATTCGTCGTATATGTTTTTGTATTACTTGAGGGATGAAATAAATAATTTGAAATAAAAGTGTACCGTTTGTTTTAGGGTTCAATGTATATAAGCAGGACACTTGATGATAAAAAATAATTCATCTCCAAATATTAAGTTTGGATTTGAAAAGTTAGTAGCTATTTATGAAAAAAATTAAATTCTGTTAAATATGACCGTATTTCTCAAAGATTAGTATAAAGCTAAATTTATCTGATCGCTCTGGAACTGTATTATACAGTGTGGAAATGAAGTAGGGCATAAATTCGGTAACGCGGTTAATATTTGCTTTCGGGACAAAATCTCAGAGGGGTGTAGCGATTCAAATTTCAGTGAGTTTCTTATAGTCATTTTCAGACTTGTATATCGTTTGTTTTAAATGTTATGACGTCATGAATTTTTGTAAATAACAACCTATATATTTTTTATTTATTTCAGTAGTACATTTTAAATCACACACATTATAAAAAAATAGAAAAATGGCCTTAAAGTTCATAGAGTACAGATGAATGAAATTAACAAAGTAATTCTAATTACCTGGATGAAATAGTGCTACAGCGGTTCCAGGGAGTAACGGTAGAAGAGCTTAAGGAAGGAGACAAAGAAAGAAAAAAGTAGTAATTCTAGTTATTTGGGTATGAAACAAAAACCTTAATAATGATTACTTTTATCTTTGACAACAATTACAATCTAACAAATGAATGTACAATCATCGGTGTTTGTTTTAAGCGCAGGTAACTATTGCTACTATTTGAAGGGTGAGCGTACTCTCCTTGGCTACCACGCTAACATTTAGGGTAGTCGTTAACCCCTAAACAAGGGAACTCTTCCTCACTTCCCATGGGAAAGGCTAGCCACCTACGCGGCCTAAGGGCAAAGAAGGCTCATAGAACCACTTTGTGGTTAAAACGGGCCACTGGCCTATAATAAGAGAAAAAAGAAGATAGTTTTTAATTTAAAAGGAATAATGATGACGTCATAACATTTAAAACAAATTATATAAGAATCTGAAAATGACTTTGACTACACCCCTTTGAGATTTTTTCCTGAAAGAAAACATTAATGCAGTTACTGAATTTATGCGTTACTTAATTTCCACACTGCATATTAAAATAACTAGTATATACTAACATTTTTGACAAATTAACGAATGTATGTATATATTATCTGTAACCTATACGCTCTAAATTGCTCATGGTGAATGTACGATTTTATAGAATATCAATTTATAGAAAAACAATAAATGTTTCAAACAAAATGTTTGGTAACCTTTTTGTGGCATGATATTATTTATGTTATCTTTATGGGTATTTTACGAAATGTCCATAGGCAGAACATACCTACAAATATTTGGTGTTATATAAAGGCAACCAAATAGGTAACACATTTAATAAGTGCATGATATTTATCACAGATGAAATCCAATTTTAAACTAACAAAACTAAATTACTTAAACTTGTTGATATGATTGGATAGATAATTATAAGACCTTTCAAAGGAGGTATCGCATGACCCCAAATTCCTATTTAAAAAAGCATCGATGACGTCATCACGTTCATACAGATGGCGTCACGAATAAAAAGAAAATCTGACGGAATGCAGGTTTAAAAATAAAAATCGATGGGTTTGCTGTACTTTTCCGTAAATTTACCGATTTACGAAATAATGAATTACTTCGACACGAAGTGTACGAAGTATTGAAATTCCCTCATATCGAAAACCACTCTGAGTCAAATATCTCTAAAATTCGAGCCAACCGACTAATGAACCCACTATATCAAATCTTCGTCTCGGCGGTGCGGATCTTTTGGTGAATATCTCAGCCCACTAGATCAATCCCCCCGTAATTGGGGGGTGCCTAAACGTGCTGTGCGGAGGATGTATGTTCGTATTGTGTAAAACGATTCCGGTCGCCAGGAACCCTCCTGAAGTCTTGGATCGTTTTCATACGATAAGTCTTCCGAAAATGAAGGCAACATCAACTTTTGAGGTATGGTCGTCGGCAAAAAAATTTTTGTTTTGTTATGTTTTGTTTTGTTTTTTTTTTGATAAATAACTGGTTCATAGCATTTCATTGTATTAGCGAAACGGCGTGATGCTGAGTATCGAAGTATTCTTGGAAAGCACTGAAGGGCGCTTTTCTTGGTGGGGGGTACCGTATATTTTATTCCTTTTATTTGTACCATACCGTATATTAGAAAGATGAAAGACAGCAACCTAGCTTGTGGTCTTTCGTTGCAATGAATTGCTTACATATATTATTTTAAATTTTTGAGTGTACCCTTGTATTTTTATATGTTTTTTATGGATTTGATAACTTTGTTGATGTTCATCTCTTCTAATGCATGCCATAATTTTGAAATTAGAATATTATATGCTCTATAGATAGTAGATAAACTCTGCTTCCTGTGTTTCAATTATTTGCTTCAAGCAGAATATATTGTCCATACAGGAGCGACCTACATGATATCCGTTCGGATTCGTGACCCTTGTATTCACCTTCGACTAGTTCCCACACTATTCTTCTATACAGTTGGCTAAATGTAAGTGTTACTGTTATGCCTCCATAGTTTTCCCATTCATGAGGGTCTCATTTTTTGTATATTGAAGACCTATAACCCAATTTCAACTCGGTAGGTATCGCTCCTGGATTTATATGCAGGGTGTTTCAAAACAAATGCGAAAAACTTAAGGGGCTGATTCCTTGTTCAAAATAAAGGATAGTTTATTATATAAACATTGGGTCAAAAGTCAACCATTAGGGAGATATCGCACTGCAAATATGGCGGAAAAATAATGTTTTTATTTGTTATCTTAAAAACGAAAAGAGGTAGAACAATAAAATTTTATGGAATTATTAGTATTATAAAAACACACTTTTTGCATATTTCACAATTTTTTTAAAAAGACTAGAGGGGATTGAATTAGACTACCGCTATCATTCATTCTTAACTAAATTTAAGAAAAACTTACGCAATGACATGGAAAAATATCAATTGATAGCCTGGTTTATTTAGAAACTTTTTTGTCTCTTGCAATTTTTTCATAAAACTTACCGTTTCCAAATAAAAAAATAAAACGTATAGCATTGCACGTCGAGAAAACGAAATTTATTTTAGAAAAATAATCTAGTTGGCTATCACTTTTTAAGATGTTTCTTATTGTTGTTTTATTTGACATTGCTCACGTAGTTTGAATACAAAATACGACTAATTTAATCAAAAATTTATTATCTGATCATTTAATTATTCAGTAATAAGAGTGCAGTGCGATATCTCCCTAATGGTTGACCTTTGGCCCAATGTTTATATAATAAACTATCCTTTATTTTGAACAAGGAATCAGCCCCTTAAGTTTTTCGCATTTGTTTTGAAACACCCTGTATATGCTGAATAGTTAGGATATCATGTTTCCTAACGTATCTGTATCATATTTTAGCATTTCCTGGGCTACTTTATTTACCTGTTTTCATAGTCTTTATTACTTTTGCGATTGTATTATATCTATGGGGTCTTCTTGAACTGTGACGAAGTTAATATGGACGTACTTATGCATGATTTTCGTATTAATCTTGTAACATTCTGATATTGCTTATCTGTTTATATTAAGATAAAAGTAGGTTGTAACTGCTCAACGAAGTGAATAAAAATCTGTAAAATTGCCTAAGCAATTGTAACGCCTTATTTCATTTATGCGTTGCTTTGGTATTCCACTCCTTGATGCAGCCACATCTCTAATTTTATTTACCGCGCGCTCCTTTCGGACAATGCAAAGCGTAGAAACTTTAGGTTCTTCCGGACAGCGCTCGACCTTCGATAAGAGCGTGCTGGCTCGAAAATGTTTGAGTTGCGGTCTTCTGATACCGGCTCTCGTCGAAGGTGGCTGGACCGCAAAAATAATTGAATCGAGGAATGCACAGCAGCGTCCCTTCATGCACGATCAGGCCGATTTCCTGCTATGGTGGGGATTTTTTTCTTAGATATTTTCTTGTAAGTTCTAATTTCGTGGTAATTAGACTGCTCCCATGTGGGCTGCTACCACGTCTACGGCTTTTGTGCCTAATGCTATCTTACCCCTATTACAAGCAGCAGTTTCCCGGCCTTAAGCTTAGATGGTTGGGGTTGCTAGCGTTCAGCTCCTCTGGCCAAATCCATCGTGGCAAACGGCTTCTGCAGCCCATCTGTATGCGCTTTAAGGCCCAATATAGCACTTCCAGGCAGGGGCTGGCAAGACCTATGTAGGATCGCAAGAACTGCCTTTTAAAACATTCCGTAAGTACAACCGCAAAATTAGAAATCCGTGCACTTAAAATGATGCAGTGTATATCTTACTTTACTTTACTTATCACGTTACGTGGTGAAATTAGTCAAAGTCAAAATAATTACTTGTATATGACAGCGTGCCTCATTTAAGAGCCGAACAAAAAATGCAAGTAATTACACTCATTGAAGAAAGGTGGTCGGAAAGAAGAATAGCCGATATATTTGCTGTGGGTAAAAGTACTATTCACGATATAAACATTAAATAGCAGCAACGAGGAACTGTTGACAGAAGAATAGGTTCTGGGCGTAAATTTCTTTCGACCCCCAACAAGACGAAAATCTCCTAGAATTTTTAAGGAATAACCTATTTGAAACCGCCGCAAGTGCAGTTCATGCAACAGATTTTCATGGTTCTGTTCGTACTGAAAGAAATCGAATAAAGAAAACCAGAGGTTGCTGAAAAACCATTCCTTACTTTGCAAAATAAGGAAGAAAGAGTTGGTTTTGTTCTAGAATGTTTACCACACAACTTAAATTGTTTGGAAAATGTAATTTTCCTCGGACGGAAAAGTATTTCAGTCTTAGCACAGTGGTCGCGTCGGTGCATATATAGACCGCAAATTCGCGATTTGAGGAAACTTACACAAAGAAATCTCATAATAGTGGTAGATTTTCAGTAAATGTGTGGGCCTGGATATGTGCACAAGGAGCATGTGTATGTTGGAACATCGAGCAAAGATTTAATAGTGATTCGTATATCCAGCTTCTACAAGATATTTTTTGCCCTCCGTCGAAATTCTGTTTCCCCCGAAAGAAACTTCGTATTTCAACAAGATACTTGTCCCGTCACATATCCAGGATTACTACTCAATGGTTTCGCGAAAATAATATAATATGTTTACCATGGCCTTCCAGAAGCGCCGACATAAATCCAATAGGAAATGTTTGGAGATATATAGTGAAAAAATGTATTTTACAAATTTTTATTCGATAAAATTCAAGAAAGTTGGGACGAATTATCTCCAGAATATATCTACTCTCTTATTTCTTCAATGCCTAGGCGTTTACAAAATATAGTAAACACAAATGGAGCTGTTACAAAATATTGAATTTAGTTTAAAGGTTAATATTTTAAAATTACGTTGCATTGTTGAACTGTTAATTTCTAACCTATAAAAGCAAAGCCCCATTTACATTACCCAAAAATTGCCAAAATCTCCTATAAAACTTGTCCGGATTTTTAATTCTGCTACTGTCCATGCATTGAACTTTAGCTTGCTGTTTAATTTATCGGTAAAGGGCTCTTGCCTAAGAATTGACAGTTCTACGAAGGCCTTCGATTAACAAACTGTACGCGATAACAATCCATCTTGTTTGCAATGCTTGATGCGTTGGTAATCCATAATGTAAAGTTTCCTATACGCATTTCCCCAAGTGTCCTCATTGCGATCGACGGAAGCTTCGAGTAAAAGAAAACTATTTGGACGGTTGCATTGCTTTTAAATTTTATTATGTTTCCAAGCCCATATTGTGGACTCAATATTAATGCTGGTTTGTACCCTATTATGATGTGTCAATCATTTATGCAATAGGCTGTGCTTTATAATTGTTGTTGATTATTAAAAGTCTATTTAATGTTTCTGGTTTATATTTTAATTGTGTATTCATGCTACGACCCTACTTGAGCGGGCTCGTTTGTTCTTTCTAAGATTTAGGTTGAAGTGCGCGACTTACAAGGTAGGTGGGGTTTAAGGTTTCGTAGCTAGATTTGTTTTTTATGTTGTGTTTAACGACAGGCGCCGAACATTTATTAATTATGAAGATTATTTTTAACCTTAAGGATCGCTGCCTAGTCTTTACTGACACCATATTGTTTAGTTGTTTAGGTTAAGAAGAAAAAGAAAATGGATAAGAAATTAGTCAGTTAATATACAGTGTGTCCCCGATTGAGTTCACTATAGGTACTTATAATCGACAAAAAATTTTACAATTTTATTTTTAATGTTTTGGGATCCCGCCCTGCTTGGTCTGAAAACAATTTTAAGCAGAGTTTTAATTTTTAGAAATTAAGTGGCCATGAAAAATGTGAAAAAACAATTTTCTTTTCAGGTAAACTACCCGTTTTGTTCATGATACGGCAAAATTTTGTTAAGAAAAGTTGTTTAGAATGATAGTTTATGGCCCTATACACAATTTCAGAAAGATCTGTCGACTTAGAAAAAACCGTTATATTTTAGATAATTGTATTTTCAGGTAAACTATCCTTTTTGTTTATGATACGGCAAAATGTTATTAAGAAAAGTTGTTCGGAATGAAAAATTATGGCCCTGTACCAAATTTCAAAAAGATCTGTCGACTTAGATTAAACCGTTATTTTTTAGATTAAACAAATTGCATTTATTAAAAATGACGTTTTCATCTAAGTCGACAGATCTTTCTGAAATTTTGTATAGGGCCACAATTTCTCATTCTGAACAACTTTTCTTAATACAATTTTTTCGTATCATGACCAAAAAAGTAGTTTACCTGAAAATAAAATATAATTATCTGAAAAATAACGGTGGTTTCTAAGTCGACAGAGCTTTCTGAAATTTTACATAGGGCTGTAATTTATCATTCTAAACAACTTTTATTAATAAAATTTTGTTGTATCATGAACAAAAAGGGTAGTTTTCCTGAAAATAAAATAGTTTTTGCTTCCCTGCCAAGGCGTACTTGTTTTTCAAAAACTGAAAATATTCTTAAAATTCTTTTCAAACCAAGCAGGACCGAATCCCAGAACCTAAATAAAATTCAAAAATTTTGAATCCATCTCGCCTCTTGTAACATCAATCCTGGGACACACTATTGTATTTTCTTTTCAGGTAAACTACCCTTTTTGTTTATAATAAGGCAAAATTTTACTAAGAGAGTTGTTCAGAATGGGAAATTATGGCCCCATACAAAATTTCAGAAAGTTCTACCTACTTAAATCAAACCGTAATTTTTAATAAATAGGTACAATTTTAACGGTTTAATTTAAGTAGGTAGATCTTCCTGAAATTTTGTATACGACCATAATTTATCATTCTGAACAACTTTTCTTGGTAAAATTTTGCCGTATCATAAACAAAAAGGGTAGTTTACTTGAAAAGAAAATAGTTTTTGCTTCACTGTCAAGGCCAAATTGTGTTTTCAAAACTGTAAATATTCTTAAAATTCTCATCAGACCAAGCAAGGCGGAATCCCAAAACATTAAAACAAAATTGTAAATTTTTTTGTCAATTATACCTATAGTGAACTCAATCCGGGGACACACTGTATTTCGAACCAAGGACTTTAACAGAAATTCGCCAAATGAAACACTTTACGTAGAATTCATTTTTAAACACTTCTTTTGTTATTTAAATAAAGTTAAAGCATATACAAGATTTCACTGAAAAATATGGAAATGACTGAACCACAAACCTGGGCCAAAAACAAGACTATTTAATTCAACTTACCTATATCCAAATGCATTTGGTATGCCACTATTTGCTTCAAAGTTATTAAGAATACATTTTCGACTGTATCAATAGAACGCCCGAATCGCATCGATTCGATGACTCTCAGTACTAGTATAAGTAATTTTTTGAGATAATTTGGTTAGTATTGATAAGACTGAAGAATATTAGTGAACAGAAGATGATACGAAGAAGAAGTAAAAGGAGACCTAAAATAAGATATATAAACCAGATCACAGACCACATACATAAATTACAGATAAAGAAGTGGTTAAGAGCTGTCAATGCTAATTGTAGTTTTAGTTTACGACAGGATTATTAATGATTTAATTCTTGTTGGGTAATTTCAGGAGTCATTCATGTTGTAGGAATGACTGCTGAAATTACCCAACCAGAATTAAGTCAATGCTAATGATGATGATTGATAGACTACCAGTAGCTGAAACAAGGGTGTTACAACACAGATGAGACAACAATTTTGTATCACAAAATCGATAATTACTTTTTAAGAAATACGCATTAATTACTAAATTTTGTTTTTTTTTAAATTAAATTTAGCTGCTTGTATGCTAAGAAACCGATAATGAAAGGACAACTTAGTTTCAAGTATTATTAGTTATATTAATAAATTAGTAGTAAATGCCCACTTGCATCACCATTTTCTTTGATGCAAATAATGATTCTAAGCAAATACTACTGCAATATTTTTACATTACTCCCAATTGAGAAGTTTGACAATTGTCCTCTAGTTATTTACGTATATTTATTCGTTTACTGAATAACTAACATGTGAGCAAACGAAAATGAAATCAAGCTTGGCTTTGAAAATGATAACATATGTCGATTATTAATTCACATGTTAATGTTCCAGAATGAAATACACACACATAACCCAAACCATTACAAAACTATCACCGACTGTCATGTCAAAATGTTATTTGAAAATTAACATGAAAGCAAACACTTACAATGTTCCATCTGCTATATCAATCATTTCGATTATAAACACTTTCTGTTTTTGATTAAACAAGTATAATTTCAAATTTGATAATTTAAACAACTTGACACGCCTGCTATTATAATAGCTGTCATATTTAAATTAAAACATCAGAAGTAATACAGCACATAACCTCTTTTTTTTCCAAGCTTTCAAGTTTTTATTTGCTCACTTGTTAGATTAAACGTTTGCCTAATTAGTAACAGGTATAAACAAATTACAAAAACACAATAAAGTTTACTAAGGAATGTTTTTTCTGGAAAAAGAATTTTAAATAGTTATCGGCTTTGCAATATAAAATGTATTGTCTAATTTGTGTTGTGATACTCATGTCTCCTACACTTGTAGTCTAATGATAATAACCTGTATTATAACAAAAGATGCTTTATAGGTATGAGTGCCATAAGAATATTATTGAAAATGTTGGAACCGTTCTCTTGCTATAACGAAAATGAGTTAAAAAATTGCAAAAGGCTTTACACATCGCATCGATCGTTATACATTTCTGTCAGAGGTTATTATTGGTCGCATCGGTCCCTGTATTTTTTGTCCTTCAAAGATGTTCTTGAGTTAAAGCAAAAATAGACAACAATTAATTTTTTAAGATGTTCACCCTGTATATATTTGACCGAAAATATTTACGTCTCGAGCAAGGAAACATATATAATCCACGTGTAAAATATCATCATCCTCTAACAAATAGTTTTTGAGCTATACCGCCAACGGACAGACAGACAGATCGATGGACGGAATTAAGAAAACATGTTTATCATCATCTAGGGACTCTGAAACGTGATGATCTGAAGAAGCCTCGGTAGTTGATTTTCTTCGCCTTATGTGAGGGAATTACAACAACTTTAAAACAGAATACTTGCTTTAACGAAACGCATTTAGATATAGGTAAATTAAGATGAATCGTCCTTGTATATATAGTCGGATTTATACCGCCCTCTGCTGCTTTCCGGTTCTCCAAAACCATCATTCTCGGCTTTCTACATCTTCATCCTGTAGTTGATATATTTTCATTGCTTCTCTAATACCGCTTGCTTGGACCTTGCAGGACCTTCTTGATTGACCTTTTTGCGTTTTGTCTGGGGATGCCAACTATAAATTCGCGTAGGTCATCTCTGTTTATTAACTTCTAGAATATGTTAAAATCGTTTCATACCTCTTCTTTGCATTCTATATGTAGGTAACGCTATCTTGGGCATTAATTCCTTGTCTAACTTTTTCATTTGCAATTTGTTTTCGATTTCTTCGAAGATATTCCATTTCGACAGGTTGTAGCTTTTTCTTATAATCGTTATTAAGTATCCATCACGCACGGCAATGGCATAAGACATCCCGACTAAAGAAGTAGCGGCTACGATCGAAACGAAATTTTATATTACACACTTGTCTTCTCTATACAGTTTTAAACGTTCCTTAAAAAGCGGCTATCTCCCTTTATTGAGTAAGCTTAATAACACTTTTCGGCTACCTTCCATTCAAGATTTTATTTTTTACGCATACTACGTCTGCTGTCATTATTGTACTAACCCAAATATTTAAATTCCTGTACTTTTTAATAGCTGTTGTAATATAACAATTTTCTTGATACATGGTTTTTCCTGAGTGAGACCATTCTGTTCGTCACCCGGGCTCTTTTTCTACTAGTGGTCGATGTACGAATAGAGGTTATTACTTTCCCATACCCATAGGTATAGGGAAGTCTTGGAATCATAAAAATTTTGGAAATTGAGATTTTTACAAAAATACCCATTTTGGGCCTCTAGGAACCCAAAAAAGTGGTTTTTAAAAAATGTCTGTCTGTGTGTGGGTGGGTGACGCTCCTACAGCCGAAAGTATTGCTCCGATTTTGATGCGCTTTGGAATGCGGGGGTGTATCGAAAATTCATCGACAAAATAAGCTTTTCAAAAAAATCCGAAACCGGAAGCGGAAGTTACGCATGTTTTTTTGGTATCACTGTTTTCGTGATTAAAATTTTGAAAATTTTATCGCGGATAACGATAGAGGGTCATAAGACAAATCTGTTAATTTTTTGCCGAACTCGCTAGGTTTAAAATGAAGGGCGCTATGATTTTTTGAAAATTTTGAGTTTAACGCCCTATTACTCAAAAACGGATGAATCGATTCAATTGATTTTTTTTCTGAATAGTATATGAAGGCTAACATGAGGTGATATAAAAACTGTTTTGAAAAATATTAAGGGGCCTAAATTACAAATTTTCAAAATTTTGGAAATTTTCTAAAAATCATTTCTCAAAAACTGCCCGTAGGAATTTGTTTAAACTTTATACACTGATAGACCCCGAAAAGGGCTATCGATCTGTTTTTTAAAGAATCTCATGAATTATCTGTGGCGCCCTCTACGAAGCTTTGAAGTTTGAAAATTTAAACCCCTTTAATTAATAAACAAAACAAGATAGGTAGCTGGGGTTTTCACTGAATTGCTCAGTGCATAATGGAGCATATGAATATGAAAAAAATATTACACTCGTGGATATATGTAAGCGCACCGGCCCCCTCCCCCTCTATTTTTGAAAAATAATTTTTTTATTCTAACGGTTGTTATATTTTTGCGTCAAAGAATCTTTTTCCGTAAAAATAAAAAAATCGATTTTGTATGCCCTAGAAAATATAATTTCCAGGTACTTAGAAAATTTCACCTCGGTGCTACAGCCGTTTTGAGGAAAATAATACATAAACTAGCACAGTGGCGGCTTGTCCACTTGGCGCCATCTACAGAAGCTCGGTGGTCACGTTTTGAACTACACATTCTTTTATAATTACCCGCAATTTACGTGAAAGTGTAAACGCTTATCACGGTGAAGACGTGAGTCATCGAGTTGAAATTTTGATATGTTGTGAAGACTGTTGAATAAAGACGATATGAACAGTTTCCAGTATGGGAAAGTCCAGGGAGGTAGTCACGTCCACTTTTATTCCTACTGTTATTATTTTTTGATCTTCCAACATCAGGAAGCTAACTCAATTAGTTACTTGCAGTTATGCCTTCTCGTGCTGCTATGACTATAATCTTACGGAAATGTAATTTCTAATGCAATAAAGTAACCTTAATAATTTGAATTGATTTATGCTAATTAGAATAAAACATATTTAAACACGGAAACAAGAAAAATTACCTTGAATCTCATCAATATTATACGGAAGGAAGGTATATGTGCAGATCACGATGTGTTCGAAAATGGTCAGAGCAGTAAACAGTGTGCTGGAAACAAGTCAATAAGTGACAGAAAAAAGCAAAAAAAAAAAAGAGAAAAGAACTGTGTTGACAATAACATAAAAATATTCATTATGGTTTATAGCTTCGATGAGTCCTATCAAGGCGGTCTATATTGTTCCAGGCCATGACACTGGCTCTGTTGCCAGATTGTGTGCTAGGCCATTCCAAGACACACTAAGTTTTGTTTGTTTGAAATATATTTGACATTAAAAACTATTTTGACAAGACAGGTCATGTAAGTTCCAAAAATGCCTTTGAAGTTTTACATACCAAGCTGTAAGTCAACTTAAGCTTCAACAGTTGCTCCATATGTTAGCGTGTTCAAGTTTCCATCTAATGGAACGGTGGCACAAAAATAGAAAGACATTTTGCATTTAGAGAACTGGCAGATTGGAAAGGCTAGTGTTATGTGTGAAAAGCACTTTAAAAGAGCGAATATAAAGGGTAATAAGATGAAGAGACTTGTTCTGACTGTAAGATCACTAGCTTTCAGGCAAGTTAATTTGAAAAAATTACTGTTTTAGATGAAGTCGAAATTAGTAACGATTTATTTACAATGGAAAATTAGGTACATACCCATTAGGAATTGTTTTTAAATCACATATTACGGTGAAGTAACGCACTGCAATGTATATAGCAATGACAGAGATAGTGCACTGACAGATTGTTCATTTAGTGACCAAAACTAGTAATTTTTTGTTAACGGTTGGCAAAGCCACGTTGCCAGATTGTGGTAGGCCATTCCAAAGGTCACTTTATAGGCCCAGTGTCATGGCCTGAATCAATATAGACCGCCTTGGTCCTATCCATTATCGATGGCTTGATTATGATCAATTACTGTACTACTTGATTATAAAGTCGGAAAAGCGAATTCTGCTATTTATTGTACGCGGGTTTCCCTATCAACTTGTATTAAATACTTGACTGCTATATCAAACATTACATTTTGGGTACTACTGAATAAGCAGATAATGGTTAGATAGGATAGAACCTTCGTCTTGTGCGTCTACGTGATCCAATAATCCTCTTTCGAATTCTAAAAAATAGTTAGCTACTAAAGACGGTGCGGCGCCGAGGCTAACTTAAGGTCCCGAAGGGATCGCTATTATTGTCCCCTTTAAGGAAGCATAGTTTACAAAAGCGCAAGGGAGGTCCCGAGGTTGAAAGTGTATGGTCAATAAAGAGCCGATGGTTTTGCATTTAAATACACCGAAATGAGGGCCAAGGGACTACGGGTATTCATAGTTTTGCATGTAAATGTGCAGCGACAAAAATTAAGAGATATATTTTCACCCCCAGGAGTAAAAATACATTTTAATTTAGCCTGCCCTGGGCAGAAGCGGGCGTCCTTCCAGGCCCACGAGGCAACGATTTGAGGTAATTCTCAGCAATCCTCGAAGGAATGCGGCTGCATTAAAACTAATTTCTGCCACTTATTTGCCAGCGTCATATCTCTTGCAATTAGCGTGAGTAATCCTAATGTTATCTACTTTAGCAGCTGCACGCTTTTAGAAATAAGCGATTACAAGGCGAGCCCCTTGAAAAGAGTTGATGAAAAATTGCAGCAATTTTTATATGCTCCGGAGAATATAGGTAATCCTGGTCTTGCTCTAATTACAGTTTCTTAGTCTTCCTTTTGCTTGGATAAGAGCATCGGTATAAGCTCTGTAGGGGTATTTAAAATACCCTTAAAGCAACGCTTCCTATATTAATATGTTTCTGTACCCCTTTTTAAAACCAAAATTTAAATTTTATATTTAAGCTTCCATTAATTATAAAGACTTGATTTGAATCTCCAAAATACGAGTAAATCAACATTTGTTTATTACCATTAAAGCAAACTATCTTCACATGTGAGCAACGCTTGGAAAGTGCGCAGGTTTTCGCTAATTTTTACAAGCTGTACGTATTGCAGGTGAATGTTGTGAATGTGATTTTGAAGATCTCATCAAGCGTGAACTTCCTGGAGAGGTTGTGAAAATGTAAGATACGCTGGTTAAAACGATTCTTTGGTCACGAAAGCGTTCAGTGCTATTACATCGCATATTTCTTGAAAGATTCAAATGTGATTTAGGGGTAGCTGGAAAGGGGATGAACCAACGCTTATCGTACTGTTTCTTTGGGGTCTACGATGCAAGGGGGTGAAGGTACTGGGGTGTAAAGGTGAGGTGCTTTTGTAGCAAATTGGATGTTGGCATACAAAGAGGGAAAGAAAAAAATTGTTTTTGGCAGTGTCTGAATAAATTTGTGGGTTTTTAAGAATTTTGCGGCCCAGGTGGATTTGGCGGTTGTAAAATAGGAAAAACGTTATAGTTATCAGAAAAACCTGAAAAATCAATATTTGTGTGAAATTTGCTGCTCGGAGACTTTCTACTGGTCGATTGTATTTTTTAAGAGAATTTGTTATGTGGAAATTTTGCGGCCCAGATGGATTTGGAGGTTGCAAAATGGGGAAAACGTTATAATTAATCAGAAAAACCTGAAACCTAATATTTGTGTAAAATTCGCTGTTTGGAGACGTTCAACTGGTGGATTGTATTTTTTAAAGATAATTCGGGATGCGCTTGAGGGGGGGGGAGGGAGGTGGACTTTTTGGCTTATTTTCTCAATTTTTAAATAAGGAAAATGTGCAATTTTGTTTGATTCTGGTCCTTTGTGAAGTTGTAAATGTATATATTAAATAGCATGATACTAACGGAATGGCGGATTGTAGGTTCCTCTAACATGAAGAGCATTTAGTGGATAAGGCCATTGTCACGCTGCACTTGTTGGCAAACGGTGGTAGAATGGTAGACGGCCACTGGCAGGGTTGGCATATTAGTGTCAGCTGTTTGTACTAAAACTTAGTGCGAGGTTGTAAGAGAAAAAATTGGTGGGAACTTATCGACTAAATAACTCAAAGATCTATTCGCATCTAATACCTTTTTCACACTGCCCCATTCCTCCTAATAAAAGCAGTAACAGCTTTGCTTCAGCTGTTATATTTGCTACTAAAGCACGTTTCATGCGTAAACAAAATAAACTATGAACAATAATATGTGGAGCCGCCGAGCGGATGACTTGTAATTCTCAGGACTTCTTCGAAACAGATAACAAATGACTCATATAAACAATACATGTTCTAAAGTTTTATAAAAAAACTGAATGTAATAACGAATTCAACATCTTTAACTAATTGCAGATTAATATTAAATTGCACAGAATGCCGAGCAGGTTCAAAATTGCCGTACGTCTTATTTATTAATGATCTGCTATGAAGTAGAACTTTGCAGTAACGTTTCGCGTGGCGTATAATAAATAAGAATAATAAAGGTGTGAAAAATTTTAATACTTTTTTTAATTTCTATCCCTTGTAAATTTTTCAGGTTTAGCAAATTTTATGCCAGACTTGAAAATTTGCAAAATTAATTTTCAATGCATTAACAAAAGTTGGTAAATTGAAACTTCTGTAAATTTTTACTTTCTGGCTTCATAGAGTACCTCAAAATTGAAAGAAATGACAAATTTAAAATGTATTCTGTTGCATATAGTATTGATTATCGAAATCGTGAATTTTCAAATTTCTGTCGATTGTTTGACCGCTATTTGAGCATTGGATGTGATAGAAATAACCAGACCTTTTAATGTGTATAATTTTTATGTAGTATCAAATGTTATTAGTATTTAAACGTGATCCAACAAGAACTGTCAACTTTAAGATGATGGGCTAGGAATACTATAAAATTAAATTGTTATTATGTTATTTTGAGTACAATTTTTCACAGCTCTGGACCGTACAAAATACTATATTTGGAAACATAACTGGATAAACTAGAATCTTATATATGACATTAGCAAATATTTTCCAACTGTAGTGTAAATTCAAGAACAATATAATATACCGGGTGGTCATAAATATCTGATATCACATCACCTTTGGAATCAACACCGCTTTATTAAAGTGATGAATCCAACTAAACTAAATGTCATTAATGTCATCACAACTAAAATTCCTATCTGTCAAAAATTATTTCAGATTGCAATAATTAATGGGGTTAGAACAGGAGATTTTTATAAACGAGTCGTAGGCTAAACTGCAGAATCTAGGGCACATTCCCCTCCCCTTATTGCATTTTATTACATTACATAGGTACCAATACTTATCGTAATTGAAATATTATGCTAACCAACATTGATAAGTAGCTAATTCCATGGCTACCGGGATCTCAGATATTTATGGCCACCCGGTACTTAAATCATGTCCAGAACCCAACGAATGCTTTGTTTACAAATATTTTTACAGTTGATTGTACTGATATTTTTGGAAGGGGGTATTAGCCTAAGTGGTGACTGAAAAAAGCATGCTATACTAGATATCACTAGGGATGAAGTCTTTCATGCTATGAACACATATAAAAATGGAAAATCAACGGGACCAGACAGACGGAATATTTGGAGAGATTCTCAAAATTATTGCGGAATAATATGAAGCTGAACTGTAACTATTAGTACCCTATTGGTAACATAATGCTCTGTATATTGATAACTATCGAACGATTAGCTAAATGTCACACATTATTTAAACATCATAAAAATTCTTCCACACCAGATTATACTGTAATACTTAAATGTCAAGAATAAATCGACGAGGCGCAATCATAATTCTTCAAAAAATCTGGTAAAAGAGAAGCAATATTTTGTCTGACGTCAAGAAATGAATGTCGATGTGCTTGCATCGATTATATGTAGAAAGGAATTGAATGCAGCTGATCACAAAAAATGGTTAAAAATACTGCAACAAAAAAGCATACTCACATAATTACACTGAAAGCAAATACGTGAAGCTAAAGTAGATCAAGAAAGACCTTTCTACTTTTTACTTTTAATTAGAAAGCTAATCTACAGAGAGTCCATCGATGATAATACAGGAACAGTGATGATTAACGGCAAATGAACAGTAAATCTCAGATATGCAGATGATACCGCTCTACTGGCAGCTAACATAACAAAACTAACATTTTTAATGGACTGTCTGGAGGAAAATGTGATTTGAAAAAATATGATTTTATGTTGAGTATCTCAAAAACCAAATGAATGCTTATATCAAAAACTAAGAATAACAGAGTAATTCTGAGACTAGAAAGGAACAAGGCAGAACAAGTTGTAACGGGCCTGCTTTATATCATCGTTGCTAGTTCATATTTAAACACGCTAGGGTGAAGTTGTGCTGTATTATTTATATTTGTAGTAATTAGGTTAATAATGTATTTAAAATATGATCTAAAATGGTTTGGCCCACAAAGCAATCCGGAAGGACACGCTGACAGATTGTTTCGCGGATTTTGTGAGGGAAGGGTTCAGTCGCTATCAGGAGGCAACAGTGAGTTCTTGGCGCTGAGATTTAGCTTCGAAAGTGAGATGCAACATTGACAGGGCATCACAGCGGTCCCTAGTGATCTCATCAGGAGCCTCTGTCAGCAGCTTCAGAGTATAACAACTGAGGCCAGCAGCGAACGTGCTACAGGCCAATCTTGATCGTCAACGCCATTAATGAGATCAAAACCAGTCGTTCGCGTGCAGCAGAAGAGTAAATAAGGTGAGTGCATGCAAAAATAATGTGGTTGATCGAGACTGCAAGCCAGGGATAAACCGCTATCACGTTTAAAGCGACTGAGAAGTATTGAGTCATCATTGGACGCGGCGCCATGTGAGTCGGCAAGTAGGGTGGTGGCTCGGTTTACTCCATTAAGTAGGTAGGAGCTGCACGTGAGCTGTGCGCATTAATTGATAGTGGCTAGAGACAAGCCCTGCCGCGTTAAGTGGGTAGTGTTTGCGCATAAGCAGCGGCGCATTGAAGTGCATTCGGTGGAACTTATTTCGGTGGTATCTTGTTAGTATTAATACTGATATATTAGTCTAGTATTTTGTGCAAGTTATAAAAGCTAGTAGAAATCAGTCTTTAGCCGGTAGCAATTTAATTCAACTATACTTTATTGTTGACAGTATACAATTTTTGTATAATGTCGCTGTGAATGTCTTTATGAGTATGTATATTCGTATCTAGAATATACGACGTTTATATAAACTGCCTAACTTTTATTTCTAACGGGGTTAAAGTATTTATTGTATTGACATACCCATAGACACTCTAAGGTAAGGTAAGAACGGGTCCTGATTATTAAGTGCAAATAAATTCATACCAGTGACTACAATATAAACATGTCTTGCGTTGACCGCTGTGATCAGATGGTTTTGTACTACTCGAAACCGCCAAAATCTGTACTTTTTCTTAACGTTCCTTATCCGCATCGGACGTTGGAAAATAGTCTCAAACGCTTGTAATTTCCCGATTAGCACATTATATTTCTCTACGTATGACCAACTATAGTTAATATTGGTATATTAATCCCACCACATATGGTAAATATTATATGCAAAAAAACAATCAGTATAGACCAGCTCCACACGTATGTGACAAAGCTTAAAAGTGATCAGTTATAGATTATAAACATTTTCTGTAGTGGTGCTACCAATTACAATTTATGAATCCTTTGTTATGGACGGAATAGAAGGTTCTAAAATAATACCTGGTAGCTAACATGTTAATAATGTTTTAAAATAGTAGGTTACGGATACGAAAAAAAATCTGAATTTACTTTTAAATAAGTGCAAGGTATGCATGGCCACATGTAGCGTCCATAAATCACACTGCGACAGACAGAACGACAAGTTGCGCAGCCCATATTAGCGATAAATTAATTTTGGATGTTACTCTACGCGTAACTAAGTGACTAGTGTCGTAAACTGCAAGTGACAATGTGCATCCGCAATACGAGTGTAGAAAATGCAAACTCAGATTTCGGCAAGATTACGCCATCTGCAAACTGCAGGAGATCTAGGATCAAAGACAAGGTAGCCAGTTAATTGTTTTGGGTAACAAAGGGCTAGAGGTGCAAAAATCGAGAAAAGCCTATTGACCGCCTGTAGATAATAGCGTCGGGTTATAAAACCCTCGAGTGACGCAAGCGTTCGTATATTCTTTTATTTTTTATTTTTTTTAAATTTTATTCCGCACTCCGTCAACAGCCGTTAGGCCAATTATAGGCGTCACTGTACATTTTTATACGTACATAAGTGACTTATAGTACAGGCGCCAGGGAAATCGTTAATAGGGCTTTACGTGCAATTCTTGGTACCTGCATTTTGGGTTAATGGGTGGGTGGGGGGCTGTGCTCTGAGTCTAACTTTAAGTTTTCGGATCGATCGGAGAAATTGTTTTTCCGCAATATCGGAAGAAGTGTTGAAAACGGCTTTTTAGCAATTTCTCGTTTCCTGTTGCTCTGATGCTGAAATTGCATCAATACAAGTTTGTAGTTTATGAAATTCCTCACAACTTTTGGAAATACCTTTTTCTCGTGCGCTCAACAATTCAAAAGTTGTTACCCCATAAAGCCAAGAAATTAAGGGTTGAAATTAGTTTTACGTAAATATATCGCTTTCAGTTAATCCTACGATAAAAAATACTCTTATATTTTTTGTAGAACAACTAATTTGCATAAAATTTGTGTATGAGTATTTTTCCATTTGGACAATTATTTACCGTTCTACAGCGCCGCAAATGTCGCAAGTCACTTAAACCGTACATTTAATGTGCACTTTCGAACGGCCCTGTTCCTTTGAGGTACAGTTTGTAGCGCGTCTTTTTATGTGGTTTCCCCGATATGCCTACTCCACGAAGTGTATTTCTAACAGTCTCACACTTCCCATGGTCTTTTTGATGAACCGGGTTCTGCATCGTTGATCCCACTCAATGCAGAATCGTTGATTTTATCGCCCTTGTCAAGTTGTGTTTCCTTTGAAAAGAACTCGGAAAGAGAAAATATGTCGTCGTCGTAATTGATGTGATATTCGTCAACATCTGTAGTAAGCATTCTGGAGAATTCCTGCACGTTCTCACAGGATTGTCCGGCGGGAAGCAAATGACGTGCACTTTAAACCCGCTTTGCGACAGCGATAGGCCTTTCCACATTTGGTCTTGCACCCGCATAAAATTAATTTTATTATTGCAAGAGGCGCGGAAGGCTCAGTGCTAGACACCTGTGTAAACGTACGGTCACTTTTCTCTCAGCCCCATATTCCCGTGGGTAGAGTGTCACTAAACTTAAACAAAATAAAAATTTATATTCAAAATGAACGATTCACGACTCACCATGTGAAGAACAGTCAACTCGGTTATTCTGTTATTTGATTAATTTTTTGAATCTAGACTGTAGTGTGTTTTTCTTTGCAAGCCCGGAAAACTGAATACGAAGGATAAATCATGCGTGAAACACGGCGATGCTGTATCAAAGCATATCTTGTTTTTGCATGCATTTTCTGGTTGTGACACAACATCGGCTGCTTACGGTAAGGGAAAAGTGAAATTTCTTAAAACCCTAAAAAAGACACCTAGCCTGGAATCTGCAGTGAATCACTTTGTACAGAAAGATGTAGACGCGGATATCATCGCATTAGCGGGAGAGCAATTCTTTATTGCGTTGTACGGTGGAGACATCCATAAAGACAAGTCAATCAACTTGCTGCGATACAAACACTTCGCGAAATCCCTTGCGAAGTCAACGTTTACTCTGGCATCCCTGCCACCTACAAAAGACACGGCCAGGATGCACGCATTCCGGACATACCATCAAGTTCAATCCTGGCTTGGAAATGACACTCTACCCGCGGAAAGATGGGGCTGGAAGAAACGTGGCCGTACGTTTACACCGGTGCCAGCACTAATCCTCCCGCGCCTACTGCAATAATTAAATTAATTTCATGCGGGTGTAAGACCAAATGTGGAAAGGCTTGTGGCTGCCGCAAAGCGGGATTAAAGTGCACCGCCATTTGCTCTATATGCGCCGGGGAATTCTGTAAGAACGTGCAAGAAATCTCCAGAATGCTTGCTACAGTTGAAGACGAATACCACACCAGCTGCGACGATGACATATTTTCTCTTCCCGAGTTTGTTTCAACGGAAACACAACTTAACAAGGGCGACAAAATCAACAATTCTGCAATGATTGGAATTGACGATGCAGAAACGGCCCATTAAAAAGACCAAGGGAAGTGTAGAAATACACTTCGTGGATTAGGCCTATAGGGGAGACCACGTAAAAGAAAACGCGCCACAAGCTGTACCTCAAAGGTGGTGTGGAAAACAGTTGGTGCGACACACTCGAAGGAACAGGGCCGTTCGAAAGTGCACACTAAATGTACGGTTTACGTGACTTGCGACATTTGCGGGGCTGTAGAACGGTAAATAATTGTCCAAATGGAAAAATACTCATACACAAATTTTATGCAAATTAGTTGTTCTACCAAAAATACAAGAGTATTTTTTGTCGTAGGATTAACTGAAAGCGATATATTTACGTAAAACCCATTGCAATTCCAGTGCCAGAGCAACAGGAAACGAGAAATTGCTGAAAAACCGTTTTCAACACTTCTTCCGATATTGCGGAAAAACAATTTCTCCGATCGATCCGAAAACTTAAAATTAGACTCAGAGCATAGCCCCCCACCCACCCATTAACACAAAATGCAGGTACCAAGAATTGCATGTAAAAATTCCCTGGCGCCTGTACTATTAATACTTTGGCAGAGAAACATCCAGTTGCAGCAGAATGGTCATAAAGCAATTCCAAGTCTCCAGCACCAGAAACGGAGCACAATGTGTCATTGCACCTTTGAGAAAACTTAGGGTTTACCAGACCACCGCAAGGAATAACTTTCAATTTACGCAACTGGGAAAGCCTTATAAAGCGGACGCGAAAGCGTCAGCATTCCACATTCATTCATTCCAGTCATTCGGTTTACAACCATGGGCCCCATATGTCTACCAGAATCGTATGGCACGTATCAAACGCGCCTCACTTTCAATCCGGGGCAAGGTGCGTTAACTGTTAGCGTATAAAGTTGTTTCGATCGCTCACTCTGTATGTGTATTTGCATATCTTGTTATATCTGTTTGAATGAATATATGCCCATGATCGTTAGTTAATGTTGATTAAATAAATAAATTGCTGTTGTTTTCTATAAAGTATTGTCATTTAAAAACACTCATGGAGCTATCATCAATATCCATGGACCAGCATCAGCCAAATATGCAAAGATCAGTCTGGGGTTGCAAAATCTGTGAGTCTAATGAATTTATGTTTTTGTTTCATTTTTTTGTGACATTTCTTGCCCATATTCCACAAAATCTTGGAAATGTAAATGTTTTGACGAGAAAGTTTTACCAAATAGAAATATTCTAAAAGTAAGAACAGCTGCTAATCTATAATTTTCGACAATTTTGCATGCCGTTCCGTATGAAGCAATATTTATCAGAAACGAGCTATTGATACAGACGCAAATGTTATAGAAATGTTATTTTTGACGGGATTGTTTTCTAGGTCTATCATTTTTAAGTATCTTTTTTTTAAGAGTGTTTATACAATCGAGCTTGGTTTAATTAATCGCAGTTTTAATGAATACATGTTTTGTTGGAGTTTGGTACATGTAGACTTGGTCTTTAGTTTCCGATTTTAGCTGCGAGATGATTACTTGTAACTTACTATCTATTTCTCTCCTCATCTTTAGAGGTAAACTAACTAGCATCATTGACCATTATATTCCATAAATTATTTGCCAGCTTGCTGAATCGCCTGCATCGTTGTGTTCTACTAACAATGGAAACTCACGTAATAACTCATATTGTCACTAGTATCGTTACATTTAATAAAAGTGTATTTATACATATCTCCCTTTACTTGCCGTAGCTTAACTTTAACGTTCTACATTGATTAGATCTACCTATAACAAACAGTAGTATTGATGCGCCGTAACTGTCTTAAATATTCAAAATGAAATTCCAGTACTTTATTAATGAATGTAAAGTAGAATATGACAAGATGAAAATTCAGCTACACTGAAAAATCAAATCTAGGACAAAAAACCCCTGGACAAACAACCCCGGACATAAGAGCCCCGGACAAAAAACCCCCGGACTAAAAACCCCCGGATAAAAAACCCCCCATTCTTGCATCAGTGGTAATTATAATTATAATTAATAACTTACTATTATTAATAAAAATAATCTCCCATGACCCCATATGATTTGAGGGTGTTTTCTTTATGATGGGGTTTTTTAGTGCGAACGTTTTTTATCCGGAGGGTTTTTAGTCCGGGGGTTTTTTATCCGGGGGTTTTTTAGTCCGGGGGTTTTTTGCCCGGGGATCTTATGTCCGGGGTTTTTTGTCCTGTAACGGAAAAATCAGTTGTGATTTAAATTGTATTTTCACCACCAATGTGCTGGTAACAAAGCTGTAACAAGTAATTCTATACGAAATATTTGTTTATCAAAGTCTTTCTCTCAATACGTTCATGTATGAAATGCAACCCGAAATTTATGCTAGACAAGCGCGACGTTTAGGATTCAGTAGAAAGCTTTGGGTTTCAACTGCATTGCAGTTTAAAGTCGAGTAAGATTACTAGACAGGAATCATAATACGGAGAAACACGTATAGCGTCCAATACAATTTCTTCAAGTTTTTCAAATATCGTAAGCAAAAATAAAATTCTATTTACATCTCTTTTAAACCAATTGTTCTTAATTATATATGCATAAACTATTTCGAAGGTTTCTCTAACCAAGAGGTGAATTTTATGTGATAATAGCTAAATAAATGACCGCAAAAGTCATATTTTACTTAAAAAGGGCTGCATTTAGGTCAGCGAACTTTTTTGCCTTTCAGTGTTATTGAAAAAGCAGATCAAAGATACTTCAGCCGCTCTCACAGTCAGCCGAGTTGGAGCAGTTAATTTTGCATATCCAGGAATATAAAGCCGTTTTATCAAAAAGCAACGCGATTCTCGGCTGAGAATGCTGAAGTTGAGACACTCAGCTTTGTCAATAGCAAAATCTTTTGTTAACCGTTCGTGCAGCTTTGGTTGTTTCGTCAATAGCAGCCGCATTTCAGTATTAGAAAGCACAGGGAATTTATGAACTGTTTCAGAGAATTGCGGATATATCTGCTGCGGGATTAACTAGTAACATCGTCGAATACCTGAGTTTAGCCATTTATTGAGTTTGAAGGGAGTTGGTAAAGCTTTTGACAACTGTATTAAATGTGTATTGTATTGCGGTGCAGTTTCATGAGGGTAACTTTCTTGGGAATTACTACGTTTGATTATGTAAATTAATTTTTGTTTGCATAATTTTGTAAGATGGCGACATGTAGAACAATGACATTTGAAGAAAATTGAACCACTAGAGAATGACCGAAACTCTATGGGCAGAGTTAAAATTTTGGAATTATTGTCAGGATCTGTTTTGTTGAAATACATAGGATGCAGTATGCCACAGTTTGATGTTGTAAAGTTTCCCACAGCTGTAGTAGTAGGGGCAGAAAGAGCACAATAGATAAAAGAGGTGGTCGAAGCCCTCGAAGGCAGAAGGTAGCGGTCCGTTTCAAGGCCGGTACCTAGTTTGAGAATATGGTAAAAAGACTATGAGTTGATGTGCTGTGCGAATAAAAAACAAAAGTGCAAAGTGCTTCGAATAAATTAACTGTGTCTTCGCCATTGCCGGGTAAGCTACCCTGGTACACACCTAAAAAAAGCTGACTACCAGCCAAGGAGGTTCTGCTCGCTCAAACCAAGTTCCTGAGGAATTCGAGGAAGGATCCTCGAATCTCCTTGTCTGTAGGACGTTACGCCGTTTGAACCATTGAAAGGTGCAGCAGTCTAGGTTGGCTGCTTGAAAGCTACGTATTTACTTACAGAGACTTACGTCACCACAGATAATGACGTAAAGAATGAAAGAACATCGGGTTTTGGAACTAGAACTTTTGAACTGGGTAGCATGAAAAATTTTTGAACGACTAGGTAGAAAAGCAACTGAAGCTAAAACATTGTATTTTATTTGTTATCCTGGATTTTTAAATAACTTTGTTGTAGAAATTTTACTTCAAATTATTTTTCAACCAACGTTCATTAACTTCTACTTAGATATTTTCCAGAAGCGCTATTAAAGCATAATTAGTAAATTTTTCTTGTTATAGTGGAACAGGTACATTCGTGTGTTGTCATCTACACCATGATAACTTTATTTGGACATATTTTCATGAAGTTTGGTACGAAAGTGTACAATATGAATACTCGATTGATTTATTTAAAGATTCATTGAACTTAGGAGTTACCCATCTAATTCGGCAGTAGATTCTGGGTATCTTACAAATCCTATTAATATTTAATTGTATTATATTATCAAGGCTGGTGCTTAAAAATTGGACCTTGAAACAATAGGACAAGGTTAAGACAACATATTGATATAAAAATACATTTTAATCTGTAGTGTGACATACATATACAGGGTGTCCCAAAACGTACCAGAAATATTTTGAGTTGGGTAACTCATTTAGAGCCAAAAAGTCTTGATAAACATATACCCTAGACTCCACTGTTAATGGGCAATTCTTGATTTTATAATTTTTCGCGGCAACATCACGTACGCTATGAATGCTGTTTATTTTTCATAACAATTAAATGTTATTGTTGACAAACAATAATATTGTTTTCAGTGCTAACTTGCAAATTATTAAAAAGCTAAATAGTTGCAGTTGTTGTATTAAACATTTTGTTAACATCACTAATTACAATTCCGAGATTATTTTCGAAAGCGGAATACGCAGATGTGTATGGTTTTTGTGATGCAAAACTTTAGCGGTGCAAGAAGAATACAGAAAAAGGTAACCTAACAGAAGGTTGCCTACACGTAACGTTTTCACTAATTCATATCGACAGTTAAGAGAACACGTGGTATTACTACCAATTTACACGGCTGAACAAGGTGTTGTGCGTATACATTTAAACAATGAGGAGGAAATTCTTAATTTATTAGAAGATCCGACATTAAGTCTGCTGAGGATTATACTGGAATATTCAGAAATCAGGTGTATTACGTACAAATAGGCACACCATTATTTTACTATAACCCAGTGTTTTGTCGCTCATTAAGTTTGGAGAACAATCAGAATAGAGCGTTTCCATCCATATCATTATCAAAGAGTTCAAGCTCTGAACACTGATGCAGAAGCTCGTTTAAGATTTTGTAATATGATTCAGATGCATGAGGTTACTCTGCCTAATATTTTGTGGGCTGACGAGGCTTGCTTTACGAAAGACAGAATTACTAATGTAGATGATTTCCATGAACGGGCACTAGAAAACTCTCATATAAGGCGAGGCTCTCATTTCTAACAAACATTTAGTGCAAATGTGGTGGCTAATATGCTAAATGATGGTTAATTGGACCATTTGAATTACCATGACGTTTGAATGTTGAACATTGCGAAGATTTTCTAAAGAACGTTGCCGATAATACTGGAAGATGCAAGTCGAGTGTAAGAAATTGGCTTAACACACATTCCTTAGGGAGATGGATTGGAACAGGCGGTCCAGTGGCATAGCCACTGCGTTCACGAGACCTAAGTCGCATGAACCTTTGCCTCTGGGGTCCCATGAAACAGTTAGTTTATGCTACGGAAGTACACACTTTGCAGGAATTATGTCTTAAAATAGAACAGGCCGCACATACTATTCACAATAGCCCACAAATTCTTTTAAGAACCCGAAAAACACTTTTATAACGCACAGCCCTGTGCATCGAAGTGAATAGAGACAATTATTATTACATAATAATAGTGATAGCATAATATTAAAAAGTTTATTTGGTAAATTCTTTTTTATGAATGTTAATCACAAATTATAAAACAATCAAGAATAACGCCTTATTGGTTGGGTTTAGGATATATGTGTATCTATAGTTTTTGACTCTAAATGAGTTGCACATTTAATTCCTAAAATAATTTTGACGTTCTGGGGCACCCTGCATAGTATCAGTAACAGAAATTGAATAGCCAGAATAGCTCGAATATTACGCTATTTCAATAGAATTAAAAAAGGGCGTAGCTTGTTTGATATCGAACAAACTTAATGAAGCAGAAATGGAATATGAAACCATAAAGGAAATGAGCCCCTTATTAAACTGTAACCCATGTGGTGTCAATATTTTTCTAGTATATACACCAACTACTAAAGCTCCAGACGATGAAATAGAACAACTTTATCCAACCTTGGAAACTAACTTCAAGAAGATACCTACTAAAAGAATTGTCATGATAATTGGAAATTTTAACGCTTACGTGGGTTCGACGGTAAATGACACCCACATTAGAAATATAGTTGGAAAGCACGGTCTAGATAATCGCAAGGGAAGGGAAGAAAGGTACTATTTTGTGTTGAAAACGACTTTACCATATACAATACGGTGCATAAGCAACACAAACGTAGGTTTTATACCTGGCGTTTACAGAATGGTAAACATAAAAACCAGATCGATTATGTTTCACTCAGTACAAGATGGTGATCAACAATACAAAATGCAAAGATCTTACCCTCCGCAGACTGTGGTAGCGACCATCAGTTACTTATATCCGAATCTAAAACAAAACTTAAAACATGTAACAGACCGCAGCTTGGAAAAAAATTACCCTAACAGCACCTTCCAATAAATGCTACAGGAAAGGATTCCTTAAAATCGGAATCAAGCAACTGAACACATCTGGAAGAATCTTAAAGCTGCCGTTAGTCAATAAGAGAATACCCAAATGGACAGACCACATGAAACAAGCAAGGGTGTCTGATGAGATTTTAAAATTTTGCATATCCAGAATAAATATCAAACAAGTGGGCTTTGGTGTTCCTGATAAACAGGAATCCTTTAAATCACCCAGAAGACGAATACAAAGGAAGTTCCGGAAAGATAAAGCAACTTATTTTCAAACATGTGCAATGAAAAGTCGCATTCAAATACCAATCAAACCAGAGTTCGTTTCAGAAAAATTAAGTCAATTACACTTAGCTTTAAGCACAAATCATATTGCGGTAAAGGACAAAAGATAGCGAGTTGCAAAGGGAATTGAACCTTGCTCTTGAAGTATGGAGGCAGTATTGCGGAGAACTTTATGAAGACGTCACAACTACCGTCCCTGTACACAAGCTCAGTAAAGATAATGCCACTGGACTGGATCGTATTCCTGCTAATATATCAAATTTTTGAATAAAACTTGCTTGCAGCGCTACGCCTACTTTGCCAGACGAAGAAGGTTATCAACAATACAAAATGTAAAATCTGGTAGTCACCATTAGTTACTTATATCCGAATTCAAAACAAAACTTAAAACATGCAATAGACCGACGCTTGACAAAGAAATCTACCGTAATGTAACTCAAAATGAAGAACTTAACAACACCTTCCAACAAGTGTTACAACACTAGATAATAATAACTAGTGCACTACACGTCGTTCACGATGTTGGACTATGATGATGGTGGGCCCTTCCGTGGAACATTCCCCTGAACTGATATTTGTGGTGACATAGTGCAGGTATTTTCGGCTATGATAAGCTAGTACGCGATGCATTCATTTTAATATGTGTTTTAGTAGCAGCCGCATACGCTGTAATTCAATTTAATTGTAATACGATCATTGTAGCTACCTTCGGACGTTAAGTTCAGATATCTCTACGACGTGGAAAGTAGTCCAGATTTTGTTTTTACATAAAATTTCGGTTTCACCGTTTTAAGTTACTATATAATAAATTCCAGCTTTACCTTTTTAATGTTAATTGTTTAATCACGTTCTTTATTGTATCTAATAAGTTAATTTCCAGAAGTGATTTCTGTGATAGGAAATTATTTTATATTGCTTAGCAACTAGCTTGTGTTTGAACGAAATTAAGTCGCTGATTGACTAATCTAATTTTTACACTGGTACTCAAACAGCTTTGAACTTAATAATTTCATAATTAATTGGTGCTACACTGTTGGTATACTTGTTAAGTTAATGTGGATAATTATAAGCAGGCCCCTAGATTATTGCCTGGAAAGTCTGGTAAGGTAAGCAGCTAAAAGAGTACGAAATTTCGATTGAACAGACAATGATCAGTTTTCTAAGTTAGGCGCTTTCGCACTACATCAGCAATCGCATTTGCGTTACTGTAGTTGTTTCTATCAATTTATACTTCTAAATAGGTATACCTTTGGCGATTCCATTTCATACGTTGGTTTTTGCTTTTTTGCATATTTTTTGGGAGCAGTTTGGATCAACATGAGTCCATAAACCCTTCCGCAGATTTAATGATGGTTTCTATAATTTAAACGATTTTTTATCAATTGTAAAGATAGATAGAGTAATCGGTTTAGCTGTATGCTCTGTTAAGTTTCCTAAATGAACTTGATTTTTTTTAGAAATTTGTTTAGCTTACTCAATATCAGTCAATCATTATCTGACAAAAATAAATTGAACGGGTCAGCCACATCGTTACGCTAAGGGCCAGAACGTTTAAAATGTTTACATACTTTTTTATAACACGATATGAAACATGATTCAACGAAGACGTTTTAAATTCTACATTATTTTGTTGTAAATGAGACAAGCGGATTAACATTTCGACTAGTAATATCAATTGATAGTATATTTTTATGGAACTTGAGAAGGGAAACTGCGCTGTGCATCTTTAAGGTTTTTCTGATTTGATTATGTCAATATATTA